>CACRXP010001183.1:71670-94646 GCA_902702965.1 Spirometra erinaceieuropaei | reverse complement strand
AATTTCGAAATGCGTTCTCGTTTCGAGAAGATAAATTAGGTAGCGTTGTAAAACTAATCATGATGCAACATAAATCTATAATGATCCAGTTACCTCAGGGTGTCGGCCTTCGAAAGAACCTATTTTCGGCTGCACAAAAGATTTATACTCTGCAAAAAATGACTACGTAAGTAGTGTGCAATTTTCTCATTTATTTTCGATGCCCTTGAACATTCAATTGTATTTCATGGAAAACATGCATAAAAATATCCATTCTTTTACTTATTCGGTAGAAAATCACGTATTCTTTCAATTTCATACTCAAAAGAAGAGTATAATTCGGGTTGAAAAAGGTTTCTAATTGTGAGATTATTTAATGCCGTTAAATGGCCGTTCATGAAACGTCATGTATCTGCATTTACGAATGTTGCTTGTAAAGTTAACAATATTGCTCAAATCCACTGCTTAATTTATGAACCTCATATGGTCTCCTCTTAACACCGTAGAGAAATGCATGGTTTTCCGTACACGGAAAATATACAGCTTGTAGTTTTGAAACCCTGAATGCAAGTGTAACAGCAGGTCGAGTTCAAAATTATTCGGGAATTAGAAAAGTTTTTTAAAACCGAAATGTACTCTTCTTTTGCGTATGAAATTGGAAGAAGACGTGATTTTCTGCCGAATAAGCGAAAGAATGAATACTTTTATGCATGTTTTCCATGAAATATAATTGAATTTTCAAGAGAATCGAAAATCAATGAGAAAATTGCATGCTACTTAAGTAGTCATTTTTTGCAGAGTATAGATCTTGTGTGCAGCCGAATATAGGTTCTTTCGAAGGCCGACACCCTGAGGTAACTGGATCATTATTGATTTATGCTGCATCATGATTAGTTTTAGAACACTATTTAATTTATTTTTTCGGAACGAGAACGCATTTCGAAATTTCGGTTGACATTTCATGAGTTAGCACATCTACTGTATCTGCGCGATTCTGTGTCTAAAAGTGCAGTACTAACTTACATAAGCAATCCTTCATTTAAATGAGCTAAAATTGTTTTGCAGTTTGGAAAATCCTACGTGTTGTCACAGTCACGACCATCACCGAACTGTCACATTCAGCTTTGAACGTATTAATTATTACTTTTTGTGCAGTCTAGGGTCTGCACATACCTAATTCAGAAGTAAAACGAGTAAAACGTCAAAGTTTTCAGGAAAATGTCAGTGTATATTTAGCCACTATGCCGTACATTCATAATCGTAGAAACGGTCTAAAGTTAAGCAAAAACAGTTCAAATGGCGGCAGTATAAGACAAAAGGCATGTTTTTACGTTTGCGGTTGAAAAATATCACTATCCTCCAGAAAAGTGGAAGAAACGGCCAAAAATGTCAAATCTTTTCTTCGCCTCATTCCGTAAAAAATTAAGATACTTAAACATCAGTCAAGGGAATGCAGTCTAAAAGCACTCCTCACAGAGAAAGTTTTCTAATTGATCTAAGGCATATTCGTTGTCAGCTTTCGTTGAGGGCGTCGGTTTTATTCGGCGATAAGGGCGTCCGTTTCCTTGAGTCTTCAAATGTGATCCAGATGACGTTCTAAATGAAAAAAGAAAACTCAAAAACACGCTACTTCGTAAATGCTTCCAGGATGTGCCTTATTTTAAAATTTTTAACAGACACATAATACAGAATCTGTCCATATAGGCGATCGAATGAAAACACTGAAGATCGTGAGATATTCATCCACAATTCAAGGCCGATCTGAAACTAAACGCAATCCTGAACGAACGAGAAGTGCAAATAAATTTACCGGAAGAAAAGTTCTCTTTATAAACACAAAATGGTATGCTTACGACTACACATGCATTTTGCTAAATTGCAACAAGTTTTGGCGTTTTCGGGATTTTGTGCTTTTATAAAAAATTAGCATCTCTAAACAACGTAACTTTGCCTTTATTATTTATTTTATGCTTTTAATTCTCCTAAAATTGTGCTTTCTTAACATGGATATTGGGTCCACGGGTTGGTGTCGGTTTGCGAGTGATTAGCAATCATTCATAAATTTCGACACAATTCATGAGTTATGTCACCCACTGTACGTAGAATATAATTGCCGACAAAGGCAAGGGAGACCAAGGGGGTCCCTTCTGGCCTATTAATCGTCACCAGGCAGCTAAACCCAACCTTAGATATGGGGGTACATGAATCTTGAGCGCGCACTTTTTGGCCATTAATCAACACTTTTGCCATTGAGAAATGGGTTTATTGTCCTGTCGGTTTTATTCCGAAGTATCAAAAACGGTAGATGGTCGAAGGTGGCCGGTTAATAACGACTAATACGCCAGAGATGGTCGTCTCAGTCTCCAGTGTCTCTATAGGTAATCTCATTTTGCCCATAATACTAGTTACTGTGCGGCTGCCTGAAGGCCTCCCGATGGAGCTTCAAAGCAAAACGAGGTAAGTAGGTCCTGTAACCAGCCGGTGAGTGTCCATCCACCATTACATGCTTATATGTCCCGGAGACTTAACTTCATGTCCTGCACTGAGTAATTCCAGGAATTATTAACTTGATTATTCTCTGGAGTTCACATACCAGAAATCTCATAGAGGACGCTGGGGAACGCACTGGGGAGCCGAACCCCTCGCGGCTGTGTCACGCAGCGGCAGAATATCAACGAAACTCGTGTCTGGGCTTTTTGTTAGTATCTATCTCGAGATGTCATATAGGTTCCATATTACTGGTAGTACAACTTATTCGTAGAATGAGCATTACGTGGTTATTTCACAGTAGTTGATTGACTTCGACTCGAATGTTCATTGAAATTTTGAGTCTGAACCTAAAAAGCCATGTCCCGGGGACTTAACACCATGCCCTTCACTGAATAATTTCTGAAATTATTTGCTTCACATATATTGAGCCATATAATTAAGTCATGGGTCCGCTGTCCTGTCGGTTACCATTGGCGATATTTCACAGGCTGGAAATTACAGGAAATATATATTTCTGATAGCTGGACGACTAAATCTGAAGGCTCTAAATTGGGTCTGAAGGTACAACCGAACCAGCATGGCTCCTAAGTCGGTCAATGAACGCAACTGCGGTTCTGGAAAAATGTTGACAGTCGCTCAACATATAGTAACCGTCAAATAGCGGAAAATAGGCCTTTTATTTTCGACAAACGTTTTACACCATCATCTATGATCCGGGCCAAAAGGTCAATAAACAATCGGTTATATCCTGTGATTCGGGATTAAGAAATCTTGTGCTTACACACCAAAATGGAGAATAAGGGTTTGCAACACAACTCCGTACCACATAGCGCAGAGCATTTTCCATCCGTAGAAAAGTTGGCAACGATATTGTGAAGGATACAAATCATCTGTGACCAGCCTTAGTAACCTGTCATGCGGGAAAGGTGATGATAGAGGTTTTACGAGTGGGACATACAAATGATAGGTGAAGCGATAAAAATAATAAAATATGTAAGATGTTTGGTTTTGTGCCGCAAAATGTTTAATACGCTTAAAATAGCAACGAAAAGTCAGTGCGATGCTTAAAAGAATAAACCACAAATAAATTTTTAAAGAATAAGACAGTCTGAGTAAACCGCCGCCGGATAGTTCACAAAGGGTCACGAACCCAAGGAAAGTTCAGCCAATGAGGACGAAGAGGACGTTAGGGTGGCAACCACGCTGAAATTTGGCGTACGGTTTTGCGATGCCAGTGAACGCTAGGCCAAAGAAATTTAACCACCTGGATATGCACAGTGAAATTCATAAACGTAGGCAATAAGTTAGCCCGTTTTTTCGGTGTAGGGTAACTGTGGGCGACTGTATAGATAATAAAAATTTCAGAAGTTAAACAAGGGATACCTAAAATGAGAGGATTGTGTGCAGTGGTGGAGAGGGCTTTAAATAGGTTATTCTTCCCAAAATTACAGGCCATCGGATACAACAGTCAGAAAAATGAACAATCTCAACCACATCTTCGGACAAAAGTCGAAGAAATAATAGAGAAGATGAATTCGGAGAAAGCGGTGGAGTATTTTCAGGCAGGAGGACTGTCGCCGACTTTGGTGACTTGCAAATGCAAACAGTTAACGAAACAAGGCTGGAGGTGTCACACAGACAGATGTCTTCAGATGTGTTCAGTGCCGAAGGAGGAAATCCTTTAGAACTGGCTCGATATTTGAAAAGAGCCGACTCACAACCGGGACAGCCATGAAGATAGTGCTCTCTTTTTTCTAAGAAACTAGGGTGATGGAATGCAAAAAAAGACCTTGGTGTATTTTTTAGGTAATTCCTCATCAGGCCTGTACATTTACAAGGGAAATGATCAGTCTTATTGTCGACAGGGTATAAATGCGTCTCGGGGGTAGGGTTAGTCGAACTCCATGTTCTCACGCCGCCTGCATGACGGAGTCAGCGTGTTGAGGGCGATGGAGTTGGGGTGGGATGGGGGGAAGGAGTTGGAGTGGGAGGGGGGAAGTAGAGGGGTTCCGGTTAGATTGTAGGCGCCGTGAGTGCGCGTGACTGCTCTCAGTGCGTCGGGACGGCGCGCGATCACCGTCTGGAGTCGGCCAGGGCAGACAGACTGCTTGTGTCAGCGTCTTCTGACAACAGAGTGCTGGGTTCGCCAGTCGAATGGCCACTGCTTCGGCCGTGGCTAGCACCCGTTTGCGCAGACCTTTAGAGTAGTGTGCCGGTGCCCGGTAGATAACTTTAAAAGCTTCTTTAGCGTCGGTTTGATGGTTCGCATCGATTAGATTTGCGAGAATCGAACTCGAAATCGATCGATGTTCACCTCTACCTAGCCAGGCAGGCATGTGTTCGCGTATTCTCGCTTCCAGACGCCCCGTTGTATGGCCAATATATCCCGCTCCACAGGAGCAGGTGAATGAATGTGGCCTGTAACGGCAGCCGGTCTTTGCCCCCCAACCGCAGTAGGGGGGAATCTGCGAAGAATACGCGCAAGTTCGCCGCGGGGAAGGCATTCGCGAGAGCTGTTCTGAGACGTCGTCGTAATATGGGAATTTTTGCAGAACATTGGTGTATCTCACACAACAACTGTTGGGTGGTTATGCACCCTGTCGTAATGTATGCTCCGCAGCCCTCGTAAAGGAAAGCAAACAGATCCGCGAACCAGAGATAGAAATGCAGGTTGATGGAACCCTTATCAGCAGTATCGCATATGGTTTGGCCTAAATGACATGGAGCTGAAGGAGGCATGAGAAGTCTTCCTGTCTCCCGTGGCCAAGACATATTCAGGATATTGGAAACCTTCACTGTGGAAGTGGACAACTTTTCAAGTAATGTTCCCTACATAAGGCCATTGCAAGCTAACTGTCTTGTAGTACGTTAGATATTAGGATTGCAACATAACAATCAGCTTATCGTCAGTTTGTTTTAAGGCAACATCTGCGACGGACGACCGAAGCGATATGATCACTTCTCGGCTCTCTGAGCTAAGCTCGAGCCAAGTAAATGCGGAGTGTAAGGCGATATCCGTATTCGCCTCGATACCGGTAGGGAACCAAAGTGTCACGATCGCTTCTCGACAATCTGAACAAGTTGAAGGCATGTTATAGCTGAGAGCAAGGTAGTGTCTGCACTGGTCTCGTTGCAAAGAGGCTTCCAATAAGCAAATAAGTATGCATGCTGAAACAGGTACAGTAGAAAGTCCTCTGTAGGATAGTTCGTTTTGGGTCCTACAACCTATCGTTGCCTAAACTCTCACTTGCATAGGTATATTGTGAGTGTTTCCAAATCAGCGAAAAACGTATATAAGAAGTGCATTTTTTGTTAAATTTTAACTTGGAAAACGTACTTTGCATTAATTGGGTCACCTGATGGGGTAGGACGGGGACACGGTTAGAAATCTACTCAACCAGCTTTGGGTCATACAAACTGCGAGGTTTTGTAAACAGTTTCCCTATGGGCTCAGACCACGGTTCCGTAGTTCCCGTTTACCTCTTTTGTCGTTCCGACTATGTTACCTGCAGAGACTTAGTAGTCTGAGTCCACACGATGGCCGCCATTCTACTCTGTGCAGTTCTCGGTGCCTTTTCAAGGGACGAAAGTAAAGCCACTCATTTCCATTAGTTTCCCCCTTTTCAGGTCATCCTGTCAGGTGTTCTCTTGTTCTCTTTACAAATTGGCGACTCCTGCACCCTATCTATTTTTCCCCAAGCAAACTGCTGAAGCATCAAATAAACTGTGTGTCAAATCTCTAAGTGCCCGTTTTTCCTAGTTTGCTTGGTGCTTAGCTTTGAAATGGCAACCTTATAAAACTTTCTTTCTGTGACAAACTCCCCAGATCTGTCTGATCGTGCGGACAGGCACTTGGTAAATCACTGCCTTAAAAATACTCTAAAATTCTTCAAGCTTTATCATCAGCCGAACAAATATTTTAAGCGACATAAGAAGATGGGCATTTAACTGTAAAGTCTGAAGCGATGAGCACTCATACATCCTCTAGATCAGTTTTTCTCCTTCTCTCCTCACCAGGTCTCTGTTTTTCGGCAGACTGAAACCCAGAGATCAGTCTACCAGATTAAAACACTTGAATAGGAAGAAGAATTTTGCGGAGACTCGACTTAGCCCAAAAATTCCATTTCTACTTTCTGAGTTTGAAAGTCCAGTTACGCTATGTTTTGTGCGAACTTTGCAATAAAATTTGTCACTCCTTTCGCTGCTATTAAAATACTTCCCCAGGAAACGCCCCTCCACAAATCTGGTGAAACCGCTTCTCCAGACTAATAAGGGTTCTACTTTTTAAACACACTCGGAAGCGTGATTTTTTCCAGCTTTCTCATTTGTAACAAAAGTAAGTTTGACGTTCAAAGGGGCCTAGAGAAAACAGATTGCCCGAATTCCGTTTGACTAAAATATGTCGTTTAGGAATGACGTGGCTTATTAAATGGTTGCCGGAGGGAGGAATTCGGTGGCTCTTTTAAACTATAGCTCCAATCACGTATGTTCGAGTATCTGATTTAAATCCCAACGGTTTAAGGCGAACCGATGCGTGTTCGCAGGAGCAACGGCTGATCTATAGTCGCGCGGCGGTCAAGATGGCAGACAGCCCACCTCAGTCCACCACCCCATCTGGACGCGTAGAAGCAGTGAGCCGACTCAATCGATTTCTTCACAACTCTCAATTTGAACAGCTGCTTTAATCATACGGCCGAACTAACTGATCGGTCGATTTGGTCACTGGGGCGCGGTAAAAAAGCGACAAGTGGTCATTCCAGTGTCCATTTTTTGTGGGTATAATTTCCCAGTTAGTCGATTTGTCAACCGTTAGGCATTTTGACCAGCGATAAAAAGGCACGGTAGCCTCAATTAACTACTACGACACACGGTCACGAACGCATAATCGCACAGGCGCTTTTACCCCGTTCCAAAACAGCCCTTACCGACAGCAGTCTGTCCAGCATGTACGTAGTACATTTTCAGTCTGTAACCCTACCCGACTCCTGGCGTTCTGATTGAAGTTAGTCGCGTGCTTTAGTCGTCAACAAATAAAGCCACAGTTGGGTCAATATGAAAATAAAGCCGGGATCGCTCACACGTATGTATAGCACGACAGTGCAGGTTGCTGATAGGAATTTTTGCGGTGCACAATAAATAACACTGGAGGATTTTTTACAATAAGAATCTGTGTCAGAAGAAACTGTTTGTCAAGATACCAAGTCAGAGAGTCAGCATCTGGAATTCGTGTTGAGTACTCCTGTTACCGCGCCCGTCTGCTGTGTGAATTAAGGCATAATCCCGACTTAAAAACTTATAAGATGGGCACTTACTCGCTTTCTGCATACATCATTTTTGTCCTGCAACCCCCACAGACAGGTCTCACGGCTCGCAAAAGCTCTAATTGTTGAACTTACGTTCGAACCGGGTGGTTATTCCTAAATGTTAATCTTATGACGACATGTTCGTTGTCAGTGAGTTAAGGACTCAGTAACTATAACGCAAAGGTAACGGCTAAGGGTTGTAATCTTAAGAGGTGTTGTGAGAAAAGACAGAAAACGCGGTACCCCCTTACTGGCCTACTGCGAGCTCAGCATATTCTATCCAGTGTAGCCATCAAGGTTTACTGCGACTCGAAAATAAACTTTGCTAATTTAACTGAAAATATAAACTTCCTCGACAGTAAACTGTACACCGTTGGGCATTTGTCGGTGTTTCCAAGACCCTCGTCAGATAAGAACGAAAACCGAGAGTTTTTCACCACGGAGTTGTGCGATGCAGTTGAACTACAAACCCGTGCCGGTCCAGCACTTCTAATGGCAGCGGCCGCCAACTGCCTATAATGTGCAAATGAGTTTTGCAAGCCAAGAGCGTGGTCTGTAATTCCTCAGACCCTGTTTTACTCCGCTACTGCGGGCCAGATCAAAGCGCATAACCGACCGCTTAGCAAACGATTTCACGTCAAAGCCAATATAAATAACTTCCAAGCACGCGGTTTGAAGGTTTCGCGCCCCCAGATATGCACGCGTAACTTATGCGTATAGTCCTTGACGGATTCTCTCTAGATAAGTAAACTACTTTCCGCAGATACAGTAAATGCCGAAGTTAATTCTTTTAAAGGAATCCTAAGGCGTAATGGGATTTCAGTAAAGCATTTACAAAACTAGCCTCCGCAGTGAAGCGAAAACAGCTTTACTGTCGGTTGTGGCGAAGCCCGTGAGCATTTGGTCTCGGCAAGATCGCAGTTGGTAGCCAGACATTATACGTTGATACTGTCGACGTAAGTACCTGTTATCAGTAGGTGTGCTTACCTTGTCTAGGGAACTTGTTATCAGTAGGTGTGCTCTTACGGAGTTAGGCAGGTCGCCGGTTTCGGTCAGGCTGTTGAGTTTAGTGAGAGTTAGGGCTAGGCGTAGGTTACGTTTTAGGATAGGGGTTTGCGTTTTAGGGTCAAGTTTTAGTTTTAGGGTTAGGGTTTGGGTTCCCGTTAGTGTTACTGTTAAGGTTAGGGCTAGGGTCAAGGCTAGGGTTAGGGTTATGGCTAGGTTTTGGGTAAGCGTTGGGTTTTAGGATTTTGATTATGTTTCGATTTCGGGGCTTAGGGTTATGCTTTACGGTTGCCTGTCATTGTCGAATTTTAGTGTTAATCGTAGGGTTTAAATTTCTCCCATTATTCCACTTACTTATAACTTCCCAGCACTTTCCCTGGTAACTTTACTTTTACCCAGAAACTCCAGCATTCCTCTACCAGCCCTTCCATTTACCCCACCCATATAACCCCCTTTCCCACCATTCCCGTACGACAGGGACCTGGCTGTCCGCCTCCCCATTCCTGGCTGCAAACTGCGATCTAGACTTTGTCTCTTATCCCAAAGTGATGTCTGCGGCAGACGTAGACAACCACTCAGTGGTGATATTAAATGGGCACACCACATAAGTGACCAAGGAGTCCGTGTTCGACTCCCAGGTTATTCAAACCCGGGATTTGGTATGCCTGGGTGATGAGGTCAAAAGGCCAGAGATGGCCATCCCAGTCCGCCTTATCTTCGTTGGTACTGCATTCTACATAAGTACTGGCCGCCAATTGACTTTATGGGGATCTTGGTTGAGCCCGAAGACAAAATGGGACGAGCACTCTCCGCAAACCAATTGTTTAGTGTCTTTTCCACGACGGATTGTTAACTCTACTAATTCCCCGTTGAACAGAATCAATGCGTCCTGCCTATGCGCACAAACTTGTTCAGCAGTTATTGTTGCGTACGTCAACGCAAACACAGGGTTGAAAATTCGGTTGGTCAGACACCTTCCAAAATGGTCACCGACACGAAAATATATGGGGAGATATCAGTTAAAACTTAACTGTTGGGCACTGATTACATGGTGAGCCCCGTTAACAAAACAAGACAACAATGCCTGCTTGAGGGGAATGCTGTGGTTTATTGGTCTGAGAGACTGAGTGATGGGCACCATAACTCAATATCTGCTCTGCATAAGTCTTGCGGAAGGTACTGTCTAGTTTGCGGGCGACCGAGCATCGAAGTTTGGATGTTAGTAAGCAGATAGAATGCTGGTTAGACCCGCTTCATGCGAATCTCAACTCTACATTTCCAGGAAACAAGTTTACTTTCGAATCGGGGGCTGATGGACAACTCCCATTTCTGGATGTCCTTATACGTCGAAAAAACTGATGGACCACTCCACACATCAGTTTTTTGCAAAGAACAGTTTCAGAAGTCATCCTAAATTTCTATTTTAACCAACCCATCTCTCACGAAAGGAATTCTGTCTCCGGCTTGCTAAGTCGAGCCAGAACGCACTGCTCTGGTGCTGAAAGTGATCAAGATCAAGTCTAAAGACGAACTGATGAACCAGTCTCAAAAGTTTACACAATAAAGGTTATTTTGTTCTCAAAGAATCTAACCGATTTTAAATATATAGATACTCGACGCACCTTAAACTTTAAGTTCTGAAAAATTTTTTTACAAATCAAGGGTCATATTTTTCCGTAACCAAATTGCTGCCTTTTCAGACGACGAAAAAACATAAAATGTCATGGCGGCAGGTTCCACAAATGCTCAGTGAGAGGTGCCTAGTCACTTCACACAGCTGTGTGTAAGGCCACATTGGATAAGAGAAGTTGGCGTGAGACTCTGTCATCTTTTTGGACGATCGCTTTTTAAAATTTGACCGAATGTTACTAGTCTATATATATTTTGGGTCCTCAGCGAACAATGGCATTTCCAGGGAAACTCTTCTTCCTTGCTGTCTTTTTATAATTAGGAATTTTTTAATTTAACGATTTGGAATTACAAACCGGTAGAATTGGACAGGTAAGGATAGGCTGTAAAAAGTCCCCGCTCGACTCGAGTCCGCTGAAATTGCGTAAAGAACTTGGTGAGGAAAATTCTGTTTTTCGGAGAAAAGTCATATAGAAAAAAATGGAGCGTCATTGACGGAGCAGCGGGGCATTAGCCGACAGCGGGCTGCGTGTAGAAAGCTGTCGAGCTTATCCGTTATCCCATCTTGAGAGGAATTTATTTGACGGGGATACTAAGCTACATCGATACTGCCAGACCAGTGCGAAAACCGCTCACCCTACGGGTAAAGGAAGGTTGCTTAAGACTGTCTGCTGTTGACAGACCCCGTATTATGCTTTTGAGATATGGATTTTGTCCGAGGTTTACTTTGGCTCATATTTGGCGAAAATCGTCCAGCTGCTCTCACTAATGAGCCATCATAGCACCTAGCTCCCAGTTTCCCGTTATTGACACTTGACGCAGGCAAGCCTACGATGAAGGCAAGACTGTGGGCTAGATGTGGGCATCAATACACGCCTGTTCTGTATATCTTACGCGGATTAATGTATGCACCTTAGTCTCCAGGACTGAAAGCTAGCACCGAAAACTCCCTAGATTAGATCGTTGTCAAATGAGAAAGTCTTTAATGTCATCTCGACGAGGGAAGCCTGGCGGGATTAAAGATTCCACAGGGAAGCATGGAAGCCAGAATAGGCGTAAATTCTCTAAAATTACCCTTTGTGTCCCATTGGACAATGATTAAGAATTGCGATTAGCTAAATGACTATTGAGCGCGATACTTAGTAGAAAATAAAAATATTGCAAACCCGTCTGCATATTTCTTGCCGCTAATCAGCTTATCTTGAAAATCCAATCGTGCGGTTTATTATTTAGCTGTCTAACGTCGCAGACAAAACGAAAAAAATTGTATGAGCTTAACACATTTAAAACAATTCGACAAATATTGAGGATAGTAAATGCGCCATGTTCTTTAAGCTGTCAACAATGTAGCCGGTGCTGTTGACCACATTTTGTCGTACGTACCAAGTAATTCTATCCCTAAAATATCTGTTTGAAATGAATTCATCCTTTTCCTTCGAGAGTATACTTGTCCAACTGAAGAACGGCTTTTGGCTGACTGAGCTGATAAAAGAATAATTTGAATCTTCCAGCTTAGAGTTACGACGATCTAGACTAGGGAATTTAATTCGGCATAACCCCAATGAAAGTCCTTTCTGTCCCAGCCCCCTCATTCCTTCTGGCCCCTACGCTCACACCCAGCAAAAGGACGAGCTTGCTTCACTTAACTCGGGGATGGTGAAAATGTGATCGTGTCCAGCATTTAAGCCCGTTTGATACAAGCAGCTTTAGGACCACCATTCGGGACTACAAACGTAATTTTAATCCTTCCTCGGACGGAGGGGCGTTCTCGTCTCCATCTTTCCTAGGCCACATGTTAATGTTGTGTACAAAACCGAAATTAATTTATTCAGTCTCTTTTAAGCAAATGACTGCAGGTGAGCGGTACGATAAATGGTGGTGGTTATGGTAGTAGTGACACTAAGTGAGTAAAAACAAGAGGGAGAAAGGACGACTTTGAGTGGGTGGATTAAAATTGACAAAAAAGCGCCTAGAAGGATGAAAATTACACCGCGGAATAACTTGGGAAGGTGGGAGATAGGAGAAAGGAAGCATGAGGGAAACAAAGTAAGCGATGGAGAGGAATGATGAGAATAACAAAAGACGACGGCAGAGAAAGAAGAAGAGGCATGGAGGAGGACGGAATGAAGAAAAGTGAAGAAAGTGAAGTGTTAGAAAAGGGAAGAGGCGAAGCCTAAGACGAGGGGAGGGGGAGGACAAAACTCGAGACGAATAAGAGGAGAGAGGAAGAAAATCGTTGATTTGGACAGGAGAATTAGTGCAGGGGAAGTGAAGTGGGGGAGGGCACTTCTGGAGGTGAGAAAGGAGAGGAGAAAATGAGGCTGAAGGAAATTCAGTGAGGACGATCTGACTGATGATGCGGTAGAATGGCGGTTGGCATAGAAATATAAAGAGAGCAGGTATTGAGGGGGAGTAAGTTCATTTCGAGATGGCCAAAGAAGAATCTGAAAGGGTGAGTGAGTAGCAAACGAATAATCGAAAGCCTGAAATATAAAATGGGAAAAACGAAGGATAAATAACGAACAAGAGGAGAAAGGGAGGAGGGACAGGATGTAAAAGAACACCAAGTAGAATAAACAGAAAATAGAAGGAAGCACGAATATGACGATAATGCGAACAGTAGGATTCGCAAAATGAGAGAAACATGCGGTCAAGCGCAGGGAAAGAAAAATGTCGAATATGATACTGGTAGTTAAAATAAGACAAGAAATGAACCCGGAGGAATATAGAGAAAAAGGCATAAGACTTAGTCACTACAAACGACGAGACAAACAAAAAAGATGTAGGAAGCTAAAAGAAGCAAAGAGACAAGTCCCAGAAAGGAGTCGTTAAGTAGGATACACGATCGCTGGGACAAGAGCTTTATTAGCCTGACGTTTCGGATTCCTGCTCGAATCCATCATCAGAAATAAAAGCACATACTGGTGGTTCATGCACAAGGAGCTGCAATATTTATAGGATGCAGTCGCCATGCTACCTCATACCTATGAATGTTCACGGCTCCCCCCTTCATCAGGGATCGTTGCACGTGGTGTGATGACTGTTTGATAGCCTATATTCGCGTCGTTAATTGCTGCAATTTCATAACGTGCGTTGGATGTTGGTGTGATGATGGCTCGACCATCTGATCAGTGTTAGGAAAAATGTTCACCTGCGCGCTCCCCCCGTGGCTAATTACACCGCCTAGGCGAAGTCTCAGCATTGAGTATGGAAGCGGAAGGTCGTTGCACTTGTTAATGGACTGGAGGACAGTAAACATGACTCAAGCAGCTGCCGACTCACGCGGCTGTCACCTCTTGCGGCCTCACATTCAAATTCGACGAGGCCGAAATTTTCGCAAGAGGTGATAGCCGCGTGAGTCGGGAGCTGCTTGAGTCATGTTTACTGCCCTCCAGTCCATTAACAAGTGCAATGACCTTCCGCTTCCATACTCAGTGCTGAGACTTCGCCTAGGCAGAGTAATTAGCCAGGGGGGGAGCGCACAGGTGAACACTCGTCCCAACACTGATCAGATGGTCGAGCCATCATCACACCAACATACAACGCACGTGATGAAATTGCAGCAATTAACGACGCAAATATAGGCCATCAAACAGTCATCACACCACGTGCAACGATCCCTGATGAAGGGGGGAGCCGTGAACATTCATAGGTATGCGGTAGCATGGCGACTACATCCTATAAATACTGCAGCCTCTTGTGAATGAACCGACAGCATATGCATTTGTCTCTGAGGATGGGTTCGAGCAGTAATCCGAAACGTCAGACCAAAAAAGCTCTTGTCCCAGCGATCGCGTCTCCTTCTTCAACAATGTAGGAAACTATAATGTTTAAAAATTTAAAAGAACAGAAGGTGGGATAGCGAATGGGATGTATGAGGTAACATAACAGACGCATCTCACAAAATACCTGGTGGACAGGTCAGATAGCTTTTCACACAAGGGGAAAATTACGGCAGGTCGTGAAAATTGACCACCTAATAGGAAGAATGAAGGCATCATTAGCATTTGTCTCATGGCATTGTCGATGCCCAAGAAATTTAACCTATGATCAAGCCCGAACTTCCGAAACGATGACCATTTAGTCCCCATAAATATATTGCCCAAGCCAGGTCTCCAAGATTCACTTTTTCCCACAAAACCCTCTTAGTTTATATAACTCTTCGTACTGCTTGCGCATAAAGGGTGGTCTCGGGAAGGGTTTCCTAAAAGGAAGTACGAAAATGTACATTAAATACAACCGAATAGGCCCTGAAGTGGTGCGTATACAAATGGGGAACGGGGAAATAAAAACATAGTGTGACTGGCTTAATATGGATGGAACAAGCTAAGTAAATATTCCACAAGAAAGAACAATAGGTGTTGAATCATAAAGTAATCAAATAAGTAAAGTAGCAGACAGATAAAGAAGAGACGTAAATTGTAAGAAAACGTAAGAATTGGTTCTGCGGCAATATCGAAACATTATTTGCATTTGCAAAAACAACTCCCAGTTTAGTTCCTCCGTAAATGACTTTGGATAATCCAAAGATTAGCATAACGAAAAGATGTCAACTAACAGAAGTACGCAGACAATATACACAGTCCTTAACTCATATTGACCCAACTGTGAAAAACTCGGCGCCTCGGTGGGATTCGAACCCACGCAGTAAGGGGAAGGCCTTAGCGCAGCCAACGCTCTAACCACCTGAGCTACGAGGCCCCGCCGGACGACGCGAGGTTAATTACATTTGGGTCCCATCTCTCGTTGTATTAAATTCTGACCCTTTGTGTGCGGACCAAGAGACGTGGTGACACGCCTAGGTGCGGGTTTACGTCACGCCAGCCACCTGCACCGCCTACCGCCTCTAGTCTTTTTGACTATTTCATGACAACGGACCAATGTTGGTGAGGAGGGCAGAGTGCAGTAAATGCTGCGCATGCGTTCTATGACTATAAACTAACTCACGCGCAGGTCACCGCTTCTGCACCCACCCTGCTATGGGACACACAGTGGACATCTTGGACAACAACGGTAGAACTGTCGTATAGAGTGATGGTTGATGCATGCCAACCGCCTTCTTTAATGGCCATCCCAAAGTATGTGCAAGTACAGTGCGTGACCTATCTCATGAAATGTTGGCTGAAATTCTGAAATGCGTTTTCGATTAGGAAGGATTACCTGGTCGCGGTTGTGATACTGATTATCTTAAGGCATACTTTTATAACATTTTGGACTCGGCAGGATGTCGGCCTTTAAATGCACTTCTTTTCAATCTCCTTTAGAAAGCGTGCTCGGTAAAAAAATGACTACTTATATAGCATGCATTTTTCCCATTGATTTTGGAAATTCAAATATATTTTATAGAAACCACAAACAAAAATATGCTTTCTTTTAGTCAATCAATAGAGAATCACGTCTTCTTTATATTTTATACTTAAGGAAGGAGTATAATTAAGTTTTAAAAAAGTTTTCTAATTGCCGAAAAATTTGGAGTCTGATCATTCGTTGCATATTTTTCTATGTCATTAAAGATATATCATACAGAGTCCATAAAATGTTGCAATGGATGCGGACCATGTTGTACATTTCATGAGGAGCAGTGGTAAACGGCCAGGTACGATGCTATGTGAATGGACATAGCGCGGTCTTAAAAAGTCTCATAATTAGAAACTTTTTTAAAATCTAATTATACTCCTTCCTTAAGTATAAAATATAAAGAAGACGTGATTCTCTATTGATTGACTAAAAGAAAGCATATTTTTGTTTGTGGTTTCTATAAAATATATTTGAATTTCCAAGACCATCCAAAATCAATGGGAAAAATGCATGCTATATAAGTATTCATTTTTTTACCGAGCGCGCTTTCTAAAGGAGATTGAAAAGAAGTGCATTTAAAGGCCGACATCCTGCCGAGTCCAAAATGTTATAAAAATATGCCTTAAGATAATCAGTATCACAACCACGACCAAGTAATCCTTCCTAATCGAAAACGCATTTCAGAATTTCAGCCAAAATTTCATGAGATAGGCCACGTACTGTAGATCCGCACTTCAGTACATGTGCTCAGCGCTTGTGATATTCAACGCCTAGTCGTTCGCGAACAAGAGGCCGTGGACAGCGTCCATAGAGCTTTTCTTGGTTGTCTGCATGAGCCGAATGTTGAGTAGTCGTACGTCAGTTCGATAATTGCTGTTGCTTTTTAGCTGCTGATCACGGTAAATGTTAATCAGCATGGTTGAGATCATGAGGCTGAAGATGATAGGAGTGGGTACACAGCTCGGTTCATTCCATTTGTCACCGTAAATGCCTCCAAGACTGGCAGTTGACGGACTGCGAAATCTATATCATTTTTTGTGGTGTTTTCAGAATCAATATCGACTCTCAGGATGGTGTCCTTGATTGAAGTATAGATTCAGGCGTTTGAGTAAGCTTACGACGAGGATTTAATCGGCGATACTGTGAATAAACATCTCTTTTGGATTGTCGCAGAGGCTCCGGTTCCTTGGCAATTTGATACTGCGCTCTGCAGCCGACCGAGGGCCTGGCTTGCTTCGGAGATCCAGTTGGCCACTTTGTCGTCGATTTTAATGCTGCATTGGTGCCGTTGATTGTGATACGAGGGTCGTTATACGCAGTATCGGGTGACGGCTGATGCATGACTACCGTTCTGTACATTTTGATTATCAGTCCGATGAGGTCAATGTTCCCTTGCATGTCTGTTGATGTCGCAGCGTTGGGCGCGCAATCGTCTGCGAAGAGCAGATCGTGGACATGCATGCGCTGGCTATTGAGGAGAAAGCCGTCAGCCCTGTGGACGATGTGAATCTCTGGCGTTCATAACTGTAGGCGTGGCAGCGAGCATAAGGCTGGAGAGGGTGGGAGCGAGTGCGAGGACCGGAATTACTCCGTTTTTGTTTATCGTAAATGCTTCTGAGACTACCATATCTTTCGTGACACGCGCCATCATCTCGTCGTGTAGCTAATGCGCCACATGCGTGAATCCCTCAAGGCGGCCGTGTTTTTATATGATTTCCGGAGTCCACAGCGATGCACCGTGTCGACGACCTTTTTTCAGGTCTGCGAATGGCACTTCTCTTGCAGCTGGCGGGCGAGGAAAAACATACCAATGGTTTCGGGGTAACTTTCGAAGCCATACAGGCTTTCCGCGAACAGTCATCGCTCTAGAGGGCTGTTAAATCAGTTAGGAATGAGTTGATTGAAGATCTTCCCGATTATTTTGGGCAGCGGTATTCCTCGGTTGTATCACAATTTCGGGTTCCCTTTCCGCCATATAAATGTTCGACAGTCACCTCTTTGTGATGCTGGAGAACTTGCTCTTGACGTCACATCTCCTAGAATTAGTTTGTAAGTTTGTCCATCAGCAAGGGGTCGAGGTACATGTAAAGCTAGGTCGGGATCGTGTTAGATCCCGATGCTTTACCGCTTGACAGTTGGTGCAGGGTTCTGATGGTTTCTGGGAGGGGAGACGGGAGGTCCAGGTCGTTGTTCTTTTGCACTTGGGGAAGCCGGTTTTTGGCGGCGTCTGAAATTGCGGATGGGAGCTTTATGACATTTTTGACGTGTTCTGCTTTGCGCTTCAGAATTTGCGATTTCTTCCTAGGGAAATTGTCTCGTCCGTGCTGATAATCTACGCGGCTCCTTCGGATGCGGGCCTTATGTCGCCTTGATTGAGGCGAAGAATATTATCACCCGCCATGGTAGTTTGAAATCACGCGGAGCGTCTGAGCGCTCGACTCTTTTCCCCAATACCAACGCGGCAGAGAATTTGGGCAGAGCGACAACGAAGATATTGCATTCGGAAGCTGTAAGTCATTCTAAGTGGAAAAATAACGCGCATTTATATCATCCTACTGGGGTTCGCCTGCATTCGGTCCAAATCACTTCGAAAAGCAAATTCTAGACGGGGTGATCGATTTCTCTCAAACACGGACTAATTAGGCTCGAGGGAAGCTGCCAATGTCAGGGCGCCACCATCCCGCTGACAGTGTGCGAGAGAAAACGCACGTGGCCTCAAGTGATTGGCTGGCTCTTGTTTTTGAGTGTAGGCACTCCCGGCAAATAATTCCTTTGTTTCACTGCGGTTCGATAACTTTGGGTCTCTCCGGCCTTGCTACTCATCCAGGTGACCTTTATCTTCCGCGGACGTTGTCGCCCAAAGCGACGGCACCTGAAGAAGGCCGCTTTGTTTGCGTCGGTCCGGCGGTCGATGTAGGCCTTGTGAAGTCTCTTCTTCTTGGTGAGTAGTTTGCTGATATCTGCGTCATTTTCATCAAAGCAGTCCTGGTGTCGACGACGCACGCTTAGATGAAATCCAGGACAGTGAAACAGATAAAGTTCCGCAGTTGGCACCACCGAGTCTCCACGATGACGTTTTCAGTTGGAGTCTACAGGTCTTCCGATGGCTGGGTCAGTCGATTCCTGAAATCGAATTTGTGAGCAAAAAAATTCAACAGAATAGTATTTAGCTTACCTGGCGGTCGCTTACCTTGTGGTCTACTGAGAGGTTGCAGTCGGAGCCTCATCTTGGAGAGGACCAGGAGGTGATCCGTCCAGCCTTCGACGTCGCAGATTGCCTTGCACACCAGCATGTCCTGTCGATCTCGCCTCTAAACCAGAGCTTAGTCCAGTGGCTCCCAACGTCTCGAGCAAGGAGGTATCCAGGTTGCCTTTTCCTGCGTCGGAAGGCGAAATATTTTGTGAGGAGCAGGCGGTGTTTTGCGCAGGTTCGAAGAAGGCGGAAGCCGCTGTCGTTGCGGTCGCTCAGACCATGGGGATCCCACACTCCCTCCCAAGCAGTGTAATCTCTTGTGATGCCCGCATCAAAGTCGCCAAGGACAGCCAGCTTGTCCGCCTTCGGCAGCCATCAGGCGGACGCGCAGGTCCACGTAGAATTTGTTTATTACCTCGTTGGTGCTAGTCATGGAGGGATCATAGACGCTGACGACGGTGACGAAGTTGGTTCTCCGAAGATGCAATCGTAAGGTCATGTGGCGTTCGTTGATGCCCTGCGGCAGTCGTCCAACGATGTTGTTCTGGATTGCAAAGGCGACACCAGCGTGACGTCGTTCGGACCTTGGGCTGTCTCTCCGAAGAAAGGTGTAGCACAACATCCGCCACCTTCAGTTGACCCTATTCAGAGATTCAGGTCCTACTGAGGGCAGCGATGTCCCCTCGTTGCGTGCCGGTTCTCAAGCAACTAGCGCCTCCCTCCATTCCCACCGGTTGCTCCTCCGATTGCCTAGAAGAAAAAGGATATTCCAGGCTGCCAGAGTGAGTGGACCCACTTTAGTAGCCTATGAGGTGTTGCTGTGGAATGGATGCGGGGGGTTATGCTCTTTTGTTTGTTTCGACGGTGCGCTGTGCGAGCCACGATATATTTGTAGATGGTGTGATTTCCCAGCAGTTGTTGAGTGCACCTTTGTAGCTCCATCGCCTGGCAAGTATCAAGTATTGTCGTCCTAAATAGGGCTACTTGGACATCCCAGACGGCTGTCGAACTCCGCTATGGGTCACGGTTTTGTTTAATGTAGAACGACCTGAGTTAGCCTGGCCCGCCTACGCGATTTCATGTCGTCCTCTCCAAAGAACTTTTTGAAAGTGGGAAAAGAGGAAGGGAAACGGGTAGTGACGCATAATTGCCGGGTGTAGGGATACACAACACCGTATACCCTCATCTAGTATAGCCCGCCGACCGGGGCGGTTACTGGGTTTTGGTCCCTAGGCTGAGTCCAATCTGGGGGGGGAGGGGAGCTATAGATCGAAGTTGGGTACCATTTAAGGACCGAGAGAGAGAGAGAGGAATGCTTTATTTTGAAAATAACTTTCAAAACTTTCAGCAAAAACGGTTCTCCAGTACACAGTGATTACCATAGAGATTAACAGGTATTGGACAGGTGGACATAATTAGATATGAAGAAAAAAGGACTTGAAGGTGCAAGATCGAGTTTAAGTTTTTGTTTTTAAACATCTTTGCAGGTGAGATACCGGGCTAGAAATGGCAGTATGGAATTCTGATAAGCCGAAGTGCGAGAAGGGATGTGGCGGAAGCATCGAAGCATGGGGCGTAAGGATTTCGCAGCCTTTAACTCATTATGAAGGGGATGGACGGTGTCATTCAGAATTCGGTCAGCGAATTGCTCAACCGAGTTGAAGTGTCGCTGCACGATGATATCAACTAACATATGATAGGAAACACCAGCAGCAGAGGCGAGCATTCGAATGACACGTTTAAAAATAATTAGATCTTTTTTTAAGTAAAGCTGGAAAAATTACTGGAGAACAATGAAGAATGAGTGGAAGAATACAGCCATCTATGAATCGCCAGATTAAGGACTGGGGTGTGTGATATGAACGTAGACGACGAATGTAATAAACAAGTTTTTGAATTTTTGTTAAAAGGGTTTCCATATGAAGAGAGAAAGAGAGATTTGAGGATAAAGTAACACCTAGGTACCGGAAAGAAGATACCTCATTGGGAAGAAGTGCATAGTAGTCACCATGTGTCTGATGCGACCTGCCACGTCTGCACGGGTGCCCCCTAATTAGACACCCCGCATCCCGCCGTCACCATATAATGACTGCAATAAATCGAAGACTCATGTAAAGGTAAATTGCCTCACACCCGTGGATAAGACTGCCAGGGATGTTCGATTTCAAGAAACATCAAGATCGCTGATAAACTAGCCAATCGGACCTGCAAAGCCAGTCGAACCTTTGACCGATTACAGTACTTTGTCTGGGTGAGACACGGTATCCACTTCAACATGAGTACGCAAATGCTTACAGCTGTTGTCCCGACTGCTCCTTTGCACGAGGCAGAAACATGGCTAGTTTGCAAAACCTAGCCAGGAAATCAAATTATTCGCCTCAAATGCTTCTGAAATGCTCAAGGTGAAGTGGCAGGAAAAAATTTCCGACAGAGACTTTTTGGATAGTATAGCGTCTTCAGTATCCACGCAATGCTGAGGCAGATGCGACTGCGATGGCGCGACCACGTTGTGAGAATGGATGACAAGCATCGACGAATGCGCTCAGACAAGGCGAACAAGAGCGTTGGTAGGAGGATCCTCGGAAGACTTCCCTCAAATACATGCAAATTTACCACGATACTTGAAAGTGTCTTGTTCACGTTCAGTAGGTCTGACTAAACGACGTCAAGTCTACAGCAGCCGTCCGTTATGTCAGCCAGATAGCTACTGGCAAAGTAAAGTGAACGTCTTGCCAGACATACATAGGTGCCGAGGACTGACGACGCAAACACCTAAACCCTACCATTGTGCCCAGAGGATCAACTGACATTTAGAGCGTCGATCGACCTTACTGGATGTCTCCGGACTCAGCTTAGTAGTAACCCGACCAACTTGCCTCTTACGCCATAAAATATCTCCGTCATGTCTATCACAACCATGATAACAACCATAATCACCAGCATCACCAATGAGGGCACTTCTGTCATCCTATACCTCATGGTTACCACTGCACCTTTCATCATAAATGTAGACCCGATTCCAATCTACCCCTATAAGGACCTCGTTTTCAGATCACTCAGCGGCCTGATCAGTCGTTTGCGAATCTTTCTTAGTGATACCGGCAGAGGAGTAGCTCGACATACAACCCTTGTGCGTGTCCAACCTGCCCATACTGTCTCAGAACACTCGGACACTTCACTAGGTTTTTTGGCGGTAGGATTTTACGCGAAAGTGGAGTATTATCACGACCAAACCATTTCGCACACCAGTAAACTTATCTGCCGCCGTGGTCACTATCAGCGTCGCCACTACCAGCGTATTAGACACAGTTCCAACCTGTCCCTACGACCACTACACATATAAGGCCCACATCGGCATGGCCAGTCACTCGCAAATCCGTAGCACTGTGGCCGGGAACCTACTGCCTTGATTCACAACATACCCGTCACACACGTCTCGCGGACTCACGCTGTGCCAGAGCATTTGGTCATTGAGCGGACCTGTTCGGTCGTATGCGCACATACATAATATCCCCTCAGGCAGCGCACTCCGAACCTCCTCACAACACCTCGCCCTACCTACACACACCCACCCGTCTAGGCTACAAGTTAACCTAATTCACAGCACGTGAATACGTAGCAACTCTCTGAAACACATCACACCACTCCTACGGCGTGCACGCAATCCATTTCGTTGGCGCCAGTTCGGTGAGTAAAATATTACATACCGGAACATCCACATCTTACTGTATTTGAGAAGCATGTCCTTTGGTGCAATGTGTTGCTTAGAAATTAAGGGTCAAGTCGTGTGTGGCGGGCGTGAAGGACTGTCCACCTTTATTATTTACTGTGTCTATGGCCTGTGCCCCCTCCCCCAAACGGGCCACGTGGTAGATGCGCTGGACCAACTTGGCGGCCAAATCTAATTCCTGATTGCGCACAATATCAAATGCCAACATTTCGGGGTGCGGTGGCAGACCGAGTTGCCAGTAGACGTCGCGCACACTGGGACTCCTGCCGCCCTCTTGTTGTTGTTGATTAAAAACTTGGTCATTTGCTCTGTGGACCAGGGAGTGTGGAGGGGAGCGCCAAGGTGTGGG
>CACRXP010001183.1:0-62903 GCA_902702965.1 Spirometra erinaceieuropaei | reverse complement strand
AGAGGAGGGGGAGGGGGAGGGAGGAGAGGGGAGGAATGAAAAAAGAAGAAACTTGGGGGGCGTCTGCTCCTCATACAAATGTCGCTTTGGGAAAGTTGAGAGTTCGCGCCTTGATTGACTTTGAGTCAAGTTGGATTGGATTCAAGTCCTTTGTCTCCTCATCTGTCTCGCTGGGGAAGTGCTTCTTCAAGTCTAGGCTTTTGGGACTGACCTGATCACCATTTAAATGGCCTTGTGAAGCGAATGCTACGGTCGGCATCGGCTGGAATCTAGTCTCCATGTCGACCGCGCTAGTAACAAGCATTCGGTGATAGTCGCCTTCTTCTGGATCCAGCGACCGCACCGTAGGATGCATTTCATTGTTCAGGTGCTGTGTAGTTCGGTAGTAGGCCTCACCCTCGGACATACGGTGGTTTGTTGCAATAGGCGGATCCAGGGTTTGATATTCGTCTATAAACGGCGCATTAGATAAGACCACAGTAATTGAGTCGTTATGATGGAAACTGGAGACCAATAAAAATTATTAGAAGTTAAATTAACACCATTAGGCAACGGCCGAGCCGAAGTTTATTGAATCCAACCGTTGCCTTCGCGATCCCAGTTTCGTAGGAGAACGGACAAAACTATATGACTATATCGAAGTTATTTTCCTGAGCATCGCGCTCAATTATATAAGCGAGCAGGCAACAACATATTTCTGGCGTCACACTGTGGAAATGGGTCTATTATGTAACCTAACTGAACTTTTGGAGAATAGACATAAGATAATCAAGAGCAGATTCTAGCACCGCAAAGAGCGGGGAATCTGTAAAGCCATAGATTTTTACTGTGGGAGAAAAATGATCAAAGAGAAAAGCGAGTTATTCAGACAGTCGCAGATCTGCACTTAGGAGATCTCAATTGGCAGCAGATCGTATCAAAAGAGTGCAAAACGATCTGCTTGGTAGAGCATTTTCTTGAAACAGTTTCTTTGTGCTTGTGTAAGGACTCCCCTCTACTCCTTGGGAGTCTTGAAAGAGCGCCGTCGTTGAATCGATCATCTTACTTGCTTCGAGCCTCAAACAACTCAAGCTTCGAGAGCTTTAGTGCGTACTGTACATGAAGTTGACCACTCTCGCGCTGATGAGGCGCGGGGGACAGAAAAAGTCGAGGGGAACGCAACGTTTTTAGTAGTGGTGGTAAAGAAAAACGGCCTCGTATACCATCAACATCATTCACCCTCGTCACTACGACCGAGAGCGAATACTATGTCGAAGGGGGTCAGCCAATAGTGGGAGGACACTTCTGTAAGCCTCGGTTTGGCGCCTTTGTCTTTCATCCTTCCCCGTTCCCACCGCCGAACCCAGATTAGCTGAACTGGGAGGGGGAAGTAAAGAACCATCTTTTCTGCTACTTATACCACCTCTTCTGATATTTTTCTTCCGCTTCATATTCTATAGGCTTGCTGGACACTCCGCAATGCAGTCTGCTCAAAAATAACATATGTTTCCATGAATACGTGTGGGGGTATGCGTGCAAATGTTCCTGTCTTACTAAAAGAAACTGGAATCATCTGGACTATCACTACGGGACTATGGCAAACATTCTCAGTCCCCTGTCCTCTTGGGAGCGCGTCCATCTGTTCTCGACACCGAAGCTTGATGCCAAATAAGGATCCGACGTAGGTACCGGACAGACACTGAGAGCCCACCACCTACCTCCCATTTATTGAACTACTAGTTATTGAGTTAGCCAAAAACCGGGTGCTCCGGTCGATGGGCGAAGTTCAGTATTCTGACACAAACTCACACATGCAAGGTCAGAAACATGTTTTCTTAATTTGGCATGTGCGTGTTTTCAAATAAAGGAAGTTGGGGATACTTATGGAGGGCTCCGTTTACCCCATTTTCCTTCCGTACACTAGCATTATAGTGCTTGTCGGAAAAAATAATGCTCACCGGGTAACTAGTGGTTCCATTTTTATTCCTCCGTTTACCATGTGAAGATTATTTTCACTGCCTGCACTAGCGAAGGGAATATTTGTGAAGCCAGTTTGAAGCTGCGGCTGATACAGTAAATTTTAAGCACCATTCTTATTCAAGCGACTAGCAGTGGCTGCCACACCGATGACCCCAAGGAGGGTTCCGCAGATGTTGATAGGGTATGAGTGAGTAAAGTCAAATCCATCCCTTTGGACATCGGTTTAGAGACTGGTTATTGCGGAACTTTAAACCGATCTAGCAATTTTCACAGGCTAAGATTGATGCGACTGACTATTTAGCGGCCTTCACTAGTCGCAACAGTGACCAGTTGACGAACGTCGTTTTGTCTTTCCTTCATGCACTAAACACCGCACTATAAAGTCCACTTGGACGGAGATCAATTGGCAAATCACCAAAGATACTCCTCGAAATGAGGCGACATTTATAGGCAAGATATTTGCCCATGAGTTCGGATTATGTGCAGTCGCTGACTCAAACCTCTTCCAAGATATTGAAGCCGTTTACTGCTTGTGCCTGCCGAAAGTAAAGCCCCATGATGCACCAGGCTTTGGATTGGGAGTTCCGGTGACTGCACCAAGGTGCATGGCTCTTTTTCGTTGACTTCCGCGCCTCTCTCGTCACCCTCCATGCCTCACCCCTGTCATCCGTCCTTTTTTCCCACATTTTCTTCTCTTTTTTCGTTTCCTTTAGCAATTTCCGCTGATTCTTACCTTTCCCATCCACGCACGCCTTCTCCACCGTCTCACCTGCCCCCTCGCTCTATTATTCTAGTCTTACAGCAAACGTCCCCGTTCTCGCCCTTCTCCTTCGCCTGTCCCCTGTGTTTCTTCTTCCTTCTCAAGCCGGGCGTACGTTAATGGACGCCATTGGTTGGTTGAGGTGTAGGAGGGGAAGAACTTGGTTGATACAAATCGAAAACGGGTACTCAGGCTATTGGAGACGCGCCACCAAAAAGAGGAAACACTTTTTGTGCGTAATCGTGTGTGCGTGTGAGTGCACTTTTTCTAGCCTACTTCCTATCCATAATTAAACAACTGGGCGTAAATCGCTGCGTGTGAGTGCGCGGGGGGGGGATGCCTTCATCTCTCATGCACCTGCGCGCACGCCTTCGGATAAACAATTGTCGATCGCAAAAAGGGCGGGGGGAGGGAGGGAAAGAGGAGTACGAAGGCGACCTCCGACGCATGGTAGCCGCCACCCAAGCCCTGCTGTCGCAACTTGTCACTTTGAGCAGGCATACACAGTAGGGTGTGTAATTACCGATTCAGACACGAAACACGTAGAAGAGGGGAGAGGCAGCCCTAACCGTCGGAAAAGTAGACTAGGACTAGAAGGAGGCGAAAAGACAGTATGTAGGCCAAAACGACTCCTGGTTCGTCAGAGTGCTTAAAAGGGCCTTACATGCAACACCGCCGGCAGGATTCAAATGTTCGTGGCATGCTTTGAGCGATCGGTGACTTTCAGATTCCTCGTGGACTTCATTTGCGACGGTTACGCCCAAATAAATATTCCATCAGGTAATGCCAGGTGGCGAACACTGATAAAATTCGTTTTGATGCATTGCATGTGACCCAGTTCATAGAAGAGGAGACTAGTTCCTAGACAATGAACTCGCCTCCTTTTCTTTTTCTTCGGGGAAGGATGAAATCGCAGAGGGCGGGTAGACTGATAGAGAACTGTTTCAGGCTTCTTTGCCTTCACCCAGTCCATCATAACCAACCACCAGCTGGGACCGGAATCACAAACATGCGCACAGACACACCTGGCACAGCTGGTTCACTACCGGAATCTACCAGATGTATCATAAGTACTTCACCGAGTCTTCACCAGTGTCTTCCCACCTGTCATTCTCTGTCGCTGCAGATCGGGTATTTATTTACTCAGGAATGAGCGCGCACTATGACCTCTATCACCCATAAGAAGCTTGTTTGTTTCGGGAAGCCAATGGATAGGTGTGCGCCCATTTCTGAATGAATATGTTCGCATATATATGCAGGATAAAATTACTGCAACATGATCGGTGCAAGCCCCTCTACCATTGTTACTATGCTCGATCGCAGCCAAGAGGACAAAAAGTCAGTGGCTTAATGGTTAGGGCGTTAGACTTCTAACCAACAGGTCTCGAGTTCGAGCCTCGGGGGTGACATACCTCGGAGCTGGGTATGGTTGGCTGATGACGCCTAGCAAGCCAGAAATGGCCATTCCAGTTTCCCTTGTCTTTGCTGGTAATGGTTTTCTGTCCATCTAACGCGCCACTGTTCGGCTGCTGTCGAGACTCGAGAGAGAGAGCCTCAAGGTACAGCAGGACGAGTGAGTTTTTCAAAGCGATGGGCGCGCGCCCGTTTAGCATGCATATATATGCAGATAGTGCTTTACTGATAAGGACAGAGGGAACTGGTCGTTTCTGGCTTATTAGCCGTCATCGGCCAGCCATACCCGGTCCGAGATTTTGAGGGCCTTGAAGTTAGGACCCGGACTCCTTGTTAATAGAACGTTAGGGATTTTGACGCTCTACCACTGAGCCACAGGCCCGTTGTCCCGTCAAATTTAGTCGAGTGGGGAGTGTTCACCGCACAATGCCAATGCTTTTTAGTTGAATGGGTATTCCGTGGTTATTACGCGTAAAGGTTTATCACTTCTTCGGAGCTGACCCTACGAAAGTCGAGTCCCGTGCGCCTCAACCCAAGTCTTTTTCTTTATAATTGTCAGCGTATACCACACAATCGTGACCACAGGACGAAATACGGACATCTGTGCCCCGACGTGGAGACTTCGACCAAGGCCAACGCGAATGGGTAGTACAAGAAGAGCCGCCACCGAGCAAGAAAGAATTATTGACAAATCAAGAGAAACCTAAGTTGTCACATTTGATCTATTTACCATCCTCAGCCGGCTACACTCCAGTCCCAATCGAGAAGACCTGGACTTAAGGCAAATCACGAGACTCTGGGCTGCAGCTCAGAAGTAAAAGCCAAAGTAGTCAGATATTTTATCATGACCTATAGGTAGCCGTCAAAGTTATGTGACCCCGAATACTCTATCACATGTGGCTGGATTGGGGGAGCGTCGAGCCCGATGACTAACTAGACCAGAATGCAAATCTCAGGCTTTCCTACTCCTATCCACTCGCTGAAAAACAGAACTTTCTACTGTGGCTATAAATTTCGAAAAGCTAACGGAGACGAATGATCTCTTCGTCCGCTGCACTCTCTGGCCAAGTTATGCGGCAGGCTAGGCCACAGCCGACCGAAGTGGTCTGGGGACATTGTTACGGCCCTAGTTTCAAAGTCATCCTTTGCTAAACCTGACGAAGAGGCGGCCAGCTGCGAACTCGACTTGACACTGTCTGCCGGGGCGCTGAGACGCTTTTTTGACCTTCGACATGCGGTCTTCTTATCAAGGGAGGTAAATGGCTGAAGCCAACCATATCCCGTTTCACAGATCTCCAGGGGTAGGGTGTTGCCGGCAGCCATTGCGGCCATGTATGGCGTCCTTGTTCAGGGTCTCATTGCGTCAATTTCATTGGCTTTTGCAGCGAGCGGTTCCAGACGCGCTGCGAAGCAGCCACTCGACCGACTTCAACTCGGACCCAAGTGTGTCCAATGATTCGCAGATATCAATGTGCCACTTGAACACACCACCTCCCTGTAAACACAACATAAACGACTTGAACCATCCCTCGGCGAATGCAACACATACCGATTGGATACCACTTGAGCTTGGCCCACGAGTCTATAAAAGCAGCTGCCGAACAAACTCTTAGGCATGACTAGACGCAGTCAACACCAGCTCTGAATTCGCCAGCGACCACTGCTGCCTGAGAGGACAACTCAAGGTTCTGCATTCAATAATCCCCCCCCCCTCCCCCAATCTGGTGACTTCTGTCTTCTCCTACAACTCGGGGTTTGGCTTGATGATTATAGCTCTCTGAGTGCATTCTCACCGCTTAGAGACCACAAAGGCATCATAAGGACCGTTGCTGGGGCTGGCTCGATTATGCACTACGTTAACCAACAATAGTTTACAGAAATCTAAAGCGGAATGTATTACCCCAGGCTTTTACAATAACCTAGGGCGAAATGCTAGAGGTGAAATGAATATATACGTAAACGCAATAAGTGTACATTGCAAAACAAAGGGCAGGTTTGGATATACAGTTTTACAATTATTTGCCATACTGACAACAGAAGTACTGACTAAAAGCCCAGACACGTCTGTTTCTCTGATTTTATGCCGTTGCCTGACGCAGCTGCGAAGGGTTCGGCTCATCAGTGGGTTCACCAGCCTTCCCCGTGTGTTTTCTGGTACATAAACTCCAGTTCCACCCTGCCGTGTTTAATTTCCGAGGAAATAAATGCACGTACTCGGAGCAAGTTCTTTGGAATAGGCCTTTCCAGGCACGGTCCGGACGTTGATATGAATATTCGAGCTAGTGGATTTCAGCTCACATATTAATGTCAACTTACGAACCGTCTCTGAAAAGGCATGTTCTGAAGAATTAACTACAAGTTCGCGCATCAATTTCCTCGGAAATTAAACAAGGCGAGATTTGGATAAGGTTCTCCTGGACAGTGCCTACTTTCTTTACAGCCAGGAAAATCCTCCCTTTTGAAACGAGTACCGCGCATGACAAAAGTGTATGTAAATAGCATTTTTGACTTGTTCGAACGATCTTACTGTTAATTACGCGTGCATGCCGAACTCATTTAAGCCATTAGAATTCCCATCTCGGGTCGGTTTTTTAGGTTAATTCTCGTGAGTTGTTGGGCCATCTGATTTACCGTGGATCCTATTTCCGGAAACGTTGCCCCTTTAATGTAGTTTGTGAATGCACATCTGAATTGTTCAGTAGACAGAACAAATTACAGCGTGCTTATGTTTTCCAATGAGAAGTTATTTCTGCAAAGAAAATGGCGTTATTGGGGTTATTGCAAACTGGTTTCTCAAAGTACTAAAGCTAACCTCGCCCATATCCCGTGGAATGAATTGTCGTTGCTGGGGGTGCTCGCGTTGAAACAATGGAGGTGGGCCCTAATGCCCCGTAGCCAGATATTGAAGGCTGTTGTTGTATTTGGTGTCCGAAATGATATCCATTGCGGTAAGCGAAGCTAGAGTTGGGGGTGCATCCGGTTTGATGCGGAATGGAAGAGAAGGCAGGACTCCCCATGGGCCTGATCATTCGTCCACAGCCACCGGTCTGTCGCGTTTCAAAAGCCAACTTGTTGGCATCCATCACTGTAGGCCATGATGTCTCGCTGAAAAACGCCTGAGACGGACTGCTTATAGAATACTGTTGGGTTGAGGGAGAGAAGAAAAAGGAAAATAGGATCACACGTAAGAACCTGCTGGTTGCTGTCAAATTCTCATCGCTGCCAAATGCCATTCGACGATACCAGCCTTATGTATTTTAGCTAACTTGGCAAAAATATTTTTCCGCTTGTATTGGAACCAAAAACGTAGACAATGCATGTCGAATAGGGGGGCTGGCTTATGAGATGCGGCCGGCTGAACTAACTGGAATTTTTGGGAAAAATGAGCTGCGCTGATGATTAGTAATGTTTGCGCCGAACCTATTTGCCAGATCTATTAAATGAACGTCTTATAATAGCTTTCCCGACGGCGTGAGATATGAGTGCGCAGAAGGTGAGGACTATGCTGGCGACGTTGGGAAACGTGCTGTTTTTGTCAGATATGGCAGGAAAATGCCCGCGAAAATTGAAAAAAAACTGGGACCGTTGAAATGAAAGTTCAGCCTTTGATTTCGGAAGAGCAGAAAAAACTATAGGGCAGAGGAAGTTTCCGAAGGACCCCTAACCTGATTATATAGCTTACTAGTGTACGCCAAATTTTGGCTCATTTTGAGTGACCTGTACAAATAAAAATGTCAAATGATGAGAGGGAAATAGAGAGGTGACCCAATAAGAGTTCAAGTCAGGAAAGCGTGTTAGTGAGCGTTTTCTGCCACGGTCAAGAGTGTTGAAACCTTTGAGAGAAGTGTCGGAAGGTAGTTAGAGATAGTAACTCAAGGCCAACTCCTCGTCAATTCTCCTTTCCCAGTCTGATTTACCAGAACGATATAGAATTGTATGCATTGCTAAGATAAGTGAGGCAATTCTTAGTGCATTTAGGGGAAAGTACCTTACAGGCATTTCTTACAAGACTAAGTACACGATCGAGGGTAGGAATTTTCATCAAAACCAGTCAGCAATGTCCCAGAAGACGTAGAGACTGTGCATAGTTAAAGACACGTCGAACAACTCACATTCTCGGATCATTTTTTCTTACATTCACATTGTTTCTTACATTTTCTGACATCACACCTGAGTCCAGTAAATGTAAAACAGTAGTTTGGAAGAAAGAATACTTTCTCTACAAAGTCTTTTCTGAGCGAAATGGCACGTCATATCATACTTCGAACACAGCCCATGCATAACTAACCCCATCTCCGTTGTTGCCCAGAAGTCATTTGGCTCCCTGAATGTACTGACCCCAGTCCTCTGAATAAGTCATTATGAGAGACTTTCAAGGAGAGACTCTTGAGATTCAGCAAAGTACTTACAATTCTTCAGGAAAAGCAAATACAAGAGTGCTGATCAGTCAGACTGGGAACTACGGAGGGAACATTCACGCGGAATTCAGGGGGAGAATTGAGGGCGTTATTGCGGTCAAAGGAGACCTTCGCAACTAACTGTCCTATGTACCCAGTTTAACCAGGCCATAAGAAGTAAATGTTAACAAAGTTTCCACTTCCGTATTTTCTTTGAACTCTCATTTTACAGATATTTTTGCGCAGTGCGCTATCGCTTATAACCAAATAAACGCTCAGTCAGTCAATTATTAGAATAGGATTTTATTTGTAAGTTCACTGCATGCCTTGATTTTCCATTATGTCTATTTCGGGAAACATAGTGAGTGCTGAGATTAAGAACCTCATCTAATGCAGATACGGTAGACTTTGATACCGCAGATTTTAACGTTGATACCGCTGACATCTTGTTTGGTGCTAGCTAATATCCTATCGATGCTAAATGAAGAAAGCGTAATGCAGATGGCACTTTCATGATATTTTAACCGAAATGCTGAAACGTGTTTGCAATTAAAAAGGTACAGGGTCAAATATTTGGCTGTTGCCAGCCAATTGGGGTTTGATTCTGACTGTCGTGAAACAGTCATACTTAAACGACGGTTTTTGGATGCAATTCATTTAGTCCGTCTGCAAAAATAGCACTCCCCAAAAAGCGGTGGCTTACGTAGCATGAATTTTTTTATCGTCGCTCAACTAAAACCGAATTACATTTTTTTTTAAAAATATACAGAAAAATATTTTGCCTTGCTTTAGGTCTGAAGATATTTTATCTTCTTTAAGTTTTTTTTAGTTTTGCAGGTAGATTTTAGCTCTTGCTTCATTTTTAACCCGGCCATTACACTTGCTTTTAGGGCTTCAAATGCAGGGAAAATGATACGTTCCTCTGTGCTATCACGAAGATACCAGAGAAGAAGCAAAAAGTTTAACGATGAATATTGACATTACTAACCGGACAGATCAAAGCCATGTAAATGGACGTGTCACGGTTACAAACTTTTAAAGAACGAAAGCAAGCTCTCTTCGAGTTTTGAATTTGGCGATGTGATTTATTACCAGGTAAGCACTGAGCGGATACTTTTGTTCATCTTCTCAGTAAAGTACGTTCGAATTTATGAGGGCATCGAAAATCGGTGAGAAAAGTTTTATTACGTAAATCGTCATTTTTTCGAGACTGCGACTCTTACATGCGGCCGGAAATAAGCGGAATCAAAAGCCAACACGCTGGTCTGTCGGGATTACGCTGAATGATAACGAATATTGCAACCTCACCTACGTAGGTGAGGTTGTAACCATTTTTCATCGCAAACACTTTTCAACACGCCATCTACTGCAATTAGTAGCTGCTCAATCTGACCAGGTTGGGTTTCCTCGTCATTCACATGCGTACAGCAGATAGCCTAACATGTGAACTGTTGTAATCAAATCCACATGTGTAGTATGGCATACATTTGGTATTGTTATTTATAATTTCTTAGTTGGTTTGAGGCACACAAAGCTAAAAGATGAGTTCATTTAAAAACTGTTTTATGAAAGGAAGGCAGGTCAGATTTGGTCGAAATCCGACACGTCTTGATGTCCAGGCACTTTCTTACACTACTGAAATACGCGGATGGGACTTAATGGTCATGTGCGTTGCGCCATAAAGGAATATAAAGACAAACAACGAAAGCTTGAAATAAATCTCTTTTAGAAGCGGAAAATCATTTCTTATCCGTGGAAATCAGGCGAAGGCAGGAATGAGGAATAACATAGTTTTCAAGAGAAGGGGCAAACTCAATTTTTAAAATTCTATTTTGCGCATTTGATGACGTTTTGTGCCATAAAAACACAGTGATAAACTTGCTCGACAGCAGTTTGTTTTGTCACCCGACAACATGCTGCCAGTTTTCTTTGTGACGCCGTTTAATATGCCCAGACAATTTTTATTTACAGTCACTATGAACGGGCACAGAAACTAGCAGCGGAAATGTTGTCGCTCGAGTCGTTGGCAAATATTTTCAGTATTAGTAAGGTCACTCGGTGGCGAATTACTAATGATAGGAACGTGCCCAGAAATATCCTGGGTGGACGAAAACGGTCCACAAGTAAGCAAGAAGACGATTTTATTCGCCATACACTAAAAAAGTACCATTCTACGCCCAGTGAGATCATTCACAAGAGAAAACTGCCGATGTTCTCTGCGATCATAATTAGGAAAATCATGCAGTGAACGGCTGTGGTAGTGGCGTTTTAAATAGGAAACTTATCAAAAGACGTCTTCAGTTTGTTGAGATTTTTATTGATAACATGATCTCATTCTGGATAAACATTTACTCCTACGGTGAGTTCTTATTTTTAAATAAGCCTATGAAGTCATAGTCATATGCGCGGACGGAAGTCCTCAAGAACTGTCGACGGTCAATGACATGGATGATTATTAAATTCTGAGGGCGGCCGGCTTTACGGCCGACTACGGACACCATTGACAACAAGGTGTTCGTCAGTGTTGTGAAGAATGTCTTCGATTACAACGACATCAACTAATGCCGCATGGATGCGACAGTTTTACGCGACAATTCTCCCGTCCATCGCACTAGAGAGGCATGCAAATGATAGCGCTTGTAAACGTAATCTAACTTTTAGGCAATAGCCATTCTCTCCTCATGCTGCCTCCATTCAACTTTTATTCCTACTAACAGTTCGAATCTTAGCGGTATCGAAAGTCGTTTTGTACTTATAAAAAGAAAGTGGTGTAAGGCAAAGAAAAATCTTTTAACGCACACGAAACTTAATTTTATGCTATATAATCTCACGGAACACTTAACAACCTGGCTATCTCCCTGCCTGAGGGGCCTTCTGTTGAGTTAGATATAAATGGACAAGCTACAAATTGCCTATTTATGTACTTGTTACTATTTTCCACCACTTTGCCCTTCTCATGCGCCACCTTTCCTTATGTACCCTTAAAGCTAGCCCTTTTTAAGCGATATGTAATATAGACACCTTTTGAAACTGTGGTTTTCAGCGAAATTGAATTATAATTTTGTCAATAAATATCTATTTACAAACCAAATTATACCTTCATTTTAAGAAAAGTCGTTTGTTTACTATTATGAGACTTTGAGGAACGTGTCATGGGCGGATCTTGCATTGCCGGGATTGTTTGTTATATTCATGACATTTCACAATTATCACACCTACTGTACATACGAACGTACAAAAATGGTATCCGAAATCTCTTGAAAATGTTGACAACACTAATGATTTGTGAGGTTAAACTAATCCTTTCACCCCAATTAAGCTCAACTAAATAAAGGACAAGAGAGTTGCTAACCCATTTCTGACACGTAGCCTGATGGGATGTCTACCAATAATTTGCTTTCACTTGTAAATTTGATTCACCACTATCGCCAACTCTCGATACGACGGTGAATCGGCCGCTGTCATGGCAACTGACCTAGCTGTACACCATCCGATGGCAAAGAATTGTTATTTGCTGCCACTCCTTACCACTTCTTCTCGTTTGTCTCCCATATGCCGTACCTCCACAGCGCTGCGACATTCCATCCTGTAAAATTGGCCCTTCTCCGTAAGCATCCTCGTGTGCATACGTACGCGAGGGCGTCAAGCATCTTATCCTTTGGACGGAAATGCGGTCAAGCAAACCCAGATACACAGTCAGAACGTGTCAGGGTGCCTCTGACCAATAGTGTTACTCTCGTAGAAGTGATGCTCCCCTTTAGCTGAGGCGGGAAAGTGGGGTGGCGGCTAACGCAGGGAAAAACAGAACAGGCGACATTTAGTTTAAATTCGTGTCTTTGTGCACCTGTCCATAGGTATCCTTCAAAGGCGCTTGTGAACAGTTCTTGTGGACGCATCGATACTAAGTACTTGAGCCGGGTTCCGCAAGGGGCATAAGTGTAAGGAGGATATCCGAGTACGCATTTGGCACCATAATGACATACACCACCTACGCACCACTTGCACGATCGAAAAAGGGGTTGTCAAATACTTCGCTTGGTGTGCCCAAAGTTCGCATGGTGAAATAAACTAAAACATCGAGGGGGGCAATTATGGATAATAATCGAGAACACTCCGTCAATAGTCAAAGTATCCCGCCACAGGAGTTGGCTGTAAGTGAATGATGGCACCGACAATTCGTGCGGCATAACTTCGTCCGTGAGTCCATACTCACCATGTTTATGCGGACAAACGAGATGAATAGTAAACTTTAAGAAAACTTTGCGTTTGCAGTACGAGCGAACCAAGCTCGAAAATGTACGGTTTCTCACAAGATATTGATAATTTAAACAACGCCTAAAGGCCAGGTTACCTGTGCACAATGCACTGCAAGGCAGGTAATGCCTATCTGATGCACGCCATCTAAACGCGCACCAATTGAGTTGGAGCTGCCCTATACTAAGAAGATAGATTTACTTTGGTTGTTTGAGACTTGAAAGGACTTCTGTCCAGCTGTATGGCACATAGCCTTAGAAAACCGAGGCTCTCAGGTCGATGCATGCCTGGCCTCATCCTCAGGTCTCAGTTCCTAGTGGGCTTGCAGGGTTTTGGCTTCTAGATAATACTTGCTGGCGAAAAACGAAACGAAGACCTGCAGTATTGTGCTGTTAGTTTCACAAGATTTATAAGAAAATGGATTCGAAACTGCTGACCCCTCCTTCCAAACACTTCAGCGTATATTTACGCTTATCAGTCATCAACAGGGCAGTGAGTGAATGAGATCATGCGTACTGAAAAACCGACCAAGTCTGGCGAATATACAGGAACACACATTAAATCTTTGTTTACGCATGCATGGAAGCGTCGTAAATGTATACACTAACCAGGCGAGGCCTCAGATAGGTTAAGACAGAGCAGTTAGTGGATGTGTTGATGAGGCGGTCTGACAACCGGTCGTTCCTGTCATTATGGCTGCAGAGTCTGGCCTTACTGGCTTGCCGCAGGACCACGCTCGGCACGGCTGGTGCATACGTGACGACCACGAGTGCACGTGTGTGAAGGCCCAGAAAGCGGACACGTGTCCGACCGGTAGGTGCTCTCTCACTTTCAACAACGCTAAGGATGTCGTTCCGCCACTATGTTCACCCGAACCAGACAGGCGTGTTCATTCACGAGCGCGGCGCTATGTGGTGACTTGGGTCGTGGGTTCTGGACAGTGGCTACTCATTCATAAACAGCGTTATGACCGTCCAATAGGTACAGAGGAACAAGCGGCTGACAGTTTAAAGACAGACTTTAGTTTAAAAACACTCCCGACTAATTGAGCATAGAACCGCTAGTTAAATGAGCCGGAGAATAGGCAGCAAAATTTATTCTTTCTAAGGATGTAGAATGCCTAATCCAGTCAGTACTAGGCGTGATGGCAAGAATAAAAGAAGTAAATTACATTCTTGAGGCAATATTTCCTCGGGATGAAATTTAAGCAGGCATAGAAAGCAGAATTTATTGGAACCAATAGATTTCACGAGGCTTATCAACTGCAACCTGTCATTGCATAACACAGGTAAGAAGTGAGAAAGATACAGTGGTTTGAACTTCCACATAGAAAATCAATATAAAACAGCAAGGTCATCACATACTGCGCGTAGACTAATCGATCAAATGGTAACTTGAAAACGCAACGTTTTTATTCCTATGTTGCGTTTTCAGGTTACCATCTTATTGCTTAGTCTGCTGTTTTATATTGATTTTCTCTGTGGAAGTTCAAACTCCTATATCCTTCTCACTTCTTATCTGTGTTATGCAATGACAGGCTGCAGTTGATAAGCCGTCGCGAAATCTATTGCTTCCAACAAATTCCGCTGCCTATGCCTGCATTAAACTACATTGTAACTTGTTTTGAGAGCGCGGGAGCGTCGATTGCAAAAGAAGGCAAGGACTCAGTATGCCACGATGATTTGGCTTTGTTCCCGAGTGCGGTCACATACTGCGTCCTTGCCTGCGTGATACCAACGGAAATCTCCCAATGCGGGCAACTGCTTGAATTCGGCTCCGTATTAGTTCAAGGCAGAGTGTCCTTGTAGGAGATTCAGTGCAAGACAAAGCCATTGCCAATCGCTATTTTTGTAGTACATAAAATCCCCCTTAGTCCTGTTACCATATAAATGACAACATTCAAGATAACAATCAAGCGATGTGGACACAGAATCTTGGGTTCATTTGGCTATTTGTAGCACGTTAGAAATCAAACTGCCAATTTAGGTTACGTTTAGTATGTTACCTATTGTTCAGTGGATTACTAATACGTAAGGTCGCAGTAGAATCTGTTGGCGAAAGGAAAGTTAGCCGATCGTTCCGAATAGTTGCATGCCTATGGGCAGGCTGTGGTCTGTTGAAAGGGCTGTTCTACGAGTTTGGTACCTGGCCTAAAGTAAAAACCACCATTAATAAGATGCGAGTGTCGCCTCTTCTTCCTTCTCCCTATTTTCCTCCTCATTTTCAAAGAAAACTGGTTAAATATATGTGACAGTAGCTTAGTCTGGTGTCAGTCCAAATGCTGAATAAATTCAATGCCGACAAAACTAATTCGATCCCTCGGAGACATGTGGTTTTTAAAAGGAAGCACTTTCCATGAAAATTCGTCATGCATTTTCGTTTTTCTGATTTAGCGTGTGAGAGAGGGCATAGTTCGTCAATTAGTCAGAACGTCAATCAACTCCGGTTTACCGTTGCCCTTTGATCGGAGCCGGCTTGCGTAGATATAAAGCCCGTATTCATCAAATTTAACTCGAGTTCATTAGATCGGACATTATTTTTCTCACATAATCTCATATTTATATTTTTGGCTAATAACTTCCCTTGACGTCCTCCGTTTCGCCCTCTTTTCGCAACCCAAAGGCTACTTTCCATAACGGACTCCTAGAACAAACCTATATTAAGATTAGAGAGACATGCATGCTCAGCTTTCAGCCGATTTTGTCTTAGAATACAGCGGTGGGTAAAGATGAAAGCACAAATAAATGGTGCCATGATATTTAGAGACCGCGCTTTCATCGCGCATGTGGATGTTGCGCAGGTGTAAAACAATGTCCACGATTCACGGTAACCGCATAAAGACCGCGTCCGTGAAGTCGTAGATTATGGAAATGGGGAAGAAAGACGCCTGCTAACACGTTCTGGCCATCAAAGCAGTGTGACAATAATAACTTAATGCAACTATCTGCACAACTCCAAATTCTTTTTCGATATTTTTGCGGCCTTGACTTGGAGTTGAAGGAGCACCATGCCACCATGTAATGGGTTTCATGTGTCAGCTTTCGATTTATGGCATTTTTATTGATCGCTAATGTCTTTGTCAAGGAAATGCTCAGATCCTTGTTTTGACTGTTTTGCCAGATTTTTGTTCCCTATTAGGCCTCCACATACCGTAAACATAGTCCCTTAATTACGCAACGTGCGCGGGCGACTGAAATGGAGGTCTCGAAAATCTGGTTGCATCAATAGACTATTACTCGTATGAACCATCTTTGCCTTATTCAAATGTCCTTGGAGAGAAGGATATTTTAAACTTTATTTTCCAATTTTACGAATGACCTTTTTAATGAACATATGCCATTGAAGGCTCACCATTTTCCATCTATGACTTATGGGAATTAAGTTGGTGTGCCATCATGATCGCGAACGTTGATAAGATGAATGAACTCAACATATTGAATTTTTTCGTTGTAAAAAACCGTCGGCTGGCTGAGTTATTGAGATAAGTTGCCATTTTTCTTTCCCATTCGTTTCTAAATATTCCTCCGCTGTTACACAAGAAACTGATAATTTATCACATAACTCATTCACGCTAGTTCACGATGACGTCCATTAAGAAGGTAAGACACTTCTTAAGGAAATGAGACTCTTGCATTAACTTTTTAGTTCAGTCATAACCAAATTTGCATTTAACGGTTGTATTGGGATAGGCTTTTAGATATTTTTGTTAAACATCTACTTGTCTTAAAACAAAGGCGTAACCTGTCCGTCCAAAATAGTACAAACAAGATGAAGGAGGACTTTAATAACCACCCCTCTCTTATTTATCGTCGGTAGTCAGGCCTATCCCAATATTAGGTCAGAAATACCTGGAATTCGGCCATTGTGTTTTACCCTAGAGGGGCAAAAAGCTCTGAGTTATGACTGCTAATGAAGGACAGGTAAAATTCGAATGGCCGTTTAACTATCCTTCTTGTTGTTAGCAATAGTTTTTTATTACAGACTGCTAATAATCGTGCGAGCGGCTTTGAGTGCACTAAGCATGGAATTAAAATCTCAAATCCTACATCCGTCTCGGAGTCAGTTTAAATCGATAAACGCGACCCCTTATGACTTTAAGGGGACGTGGCTCGGCTGGTGCAGTATTAAGCCCAGCGACCAACTGAATCTAACTTCGGACTACGGGTCTATCAGATAGAACGTACTGACGGCAGTAAATAAGCTGTAAACGACCACTCAATCCCGCGCCTTTGTTACCATTGCTTCTTTCCGTATTGCCTGTCGTTACAAAGCCTTCTGTTGGGAAATCTTGGTTACAACTCTGAGGAACGGAAGTGCGCACTCTATCAATAAGATCCGTGACGCGCCACTTGAGTAGGAACTAATATTCCTGACCGCAGCCAACATAGAAGAAAACCTGTATATTGTTTTCCGAGCTCTTGAACTAATGCCCTACGGCAGATAATTCCGGTTATTCAGGCTGGTAGTTATGCATTGGCGACGGACCAAATCAAATAAGGCGGAAAAAGCCAGTTCAGCATTCCTACTCTTCGTGAGTAATCATTTCACTCTTATTGTCTGCCGCTGCTAGGCCGCCTGAGAGTCCTGCTTGCATGTGTTTTTTTGTCTTGGGAAGCTATGAGATCGGTGAGTGCTCTATTCTGTACGCATATATATACATATTTCCCACCTTCATCTTACCTATCTCAACTGATGACGAATTGTTGCCCTCAACTTAACAATATATGCCCAAGTTCTCAACACCACACTGGACAAAAGCAACCGAAACAGAGTAGTAATTCAAATATGCAAATTGTGAGGTGGATGGCATGTGACAGGTCCGCGCCTTTCGGTTCGTTTGAGAAAAATTCCCTTTCATTAGCGTCAGCTTGAAGTCGCTCGCAGCTTCAAATTCCATCACGAAGTGACAAACACAAAAGCCACAACCTTGGTCCTAAAGTAATAACTAATCAGCTGACTCTAACCCCACCAGTCGAGTTAAGTATTCTCAACCCACCACCTAGATACCTCCAAAGTAGCAACCAAGTTAATTTAAAGAAAAGGCCTGTGTAAAATCCAAGAATTAAAAAATTCAAGTGCGAATAAGGATGATCGGATGGGATTCGAGTTTAAAAATACATAATAGACCGACAAGTTCCAGCTTATATATCCACTAAGTTAGGTAAAATAAGGGTCTAAACGCTGGATCTAGCCTATCATCTATTACAACTACTGGCTCGGGCCAGTGAATACCGTCTGACTGGCAGTAAGGGAAACTTGATACCACTCACCTCATCCTGTCGTAGAGTCACTGTTTGACCGCCCTGTTTCAATAGTTCCACATCTGGCCGCACTGCACCACTTGGAGTCTGCTTCACGGTCTCCACGATCTTGTCTGGTGTAGTGTTTGGAAAGGAAAGCAGGAACATACGTTAGAACAAAAAACTGATTCAGGAAAAGGACAGAATTGGCATATATTCAGGGGTTGGAAATCGCAATGTGCGCTCAAGTTACGCACGTAAACAGGGCCTGTAAGTGATTTTCATGACACACTTCCCTGCTGGGTGCTTGCCCTACTTAGTGCGTGGGCCGCGATAACGGATGGGCACTCGTAGTGTAAGCTAACGTCAAGCATGACGCTATCTGCATGCGCGTGTTCATGCGTTCCGTTAGTCTGGTGAAATAAGCGTCCGCCTTCTCTATGACGTTGACGTCCCAAAACAACTGCTAAGACAACCGCAGGAACGTAAGCCAGCATATAACCCCTGAAATACTGTTCCACTCGCTCGAAACGCAGTCACTCTTCCCTCCATTGTGGGGCGGGGGAGTTTGGCAAGAGGGGAGGATAAGAGGAATGGGAAAAATTTAGTCTCAGTCTGTACGCGCGATGACTTCACTTTGCGTGGCCAGCTCAGCAGACAAAAGGCGTCCGAATGTGACGGTCGTCTTGGTCTTAACTGAATATAACTCGTACTCGATGGGAAACTATCAGTTTTTTGTTTTAGGGATGCATGTCTTTTGCTCAGGAAAGCATTTTAGCACGTGGGAATTATATATGGGTTTATTTTGACATTAACATTGGTGGTGCTGTGGCATAAAACTTGAAAAGGGACCTGTATACTGCATCATATGGACTTTGAGTACAGTCGTAACAGAAGAACTGGCTCTGGGGAGAGATATGGGACTGACGAGTTCGGGAGGTCGACACACATAAAATCCCAAAGATTCACTTCATGCAAGTTACTATGTTGTAAATTTCCATTTATGATACGGCATCCGCGGCAACCGAAGTGTGCGAATGTCTGCAGTAAACCGGATGCTAAATATGAAACCTGTTTTTGGCAGAAAGAAAAATACGCTTCACATACTGGAACGTAAGAGCTTCTTGACATAGTAACATACTGCCTACTCGTTCAGCCTTTGACGCAGTACAATGGGCGCTTGCCAGACCATGTTCGGCGCAGCATCAAGGTATTCGACGCCGAGAAGTTCCATCACAGAACGTCACCGAGAACTCTAGTCAGCCTGGTTTTACAATCGTCCTGGATGATCCGACCAGGACTTCATTCTGCGCTGTGTACAGTTAGCACTGAGGATTCTACCTGCATACCCGCAAGTTGTGGTCGTCGGCGCCTGATGTCGAGACCCTTTCCAGCGTTGTTTACCGAGGATACTCAAAAAGAGGTTTTCTAAGAAAAACTTCGGACAAAGGTTGGATGCGTCCCAATGAGTGGCTTCATCATGACCCATCGGAATTCCGAGAGGAAAAGAGTGTACACCTATGGGGCGACTTCATGGCCACTTCACAAAAGGAAACCAGTGCACGACTGCTTGCCAATTTCACTGCGCCGGGTCGATTAATCGTTCCAAACACCTACGGCACTCGCTGCCCAGCCGATTATCGAGTGAATACCTGTCTAAGCCCGCTGGATGAGGCCCATGCTAAACTTTCACGTAATTTGAAGTGCCCGCAACGGCTGCAGGAGCGGATACGACACAAATCGTGCCAATGGCAAAGCTAGACACGGTTCGGTTTACGTTTTGTTTGGAAGATACAATCTGTGCGGTAATGCAGCATGTGACCTAATTAGCGCAAAGTGCCTAGATTAACGAAAAGTCGTTAATCGCTCGGAAACCAATCCAAACATACCCGACAAGACGCAAAAATAGTGGTCAATGATCTCCAGTCAAATAAGAGAGCAAAATGAATACTTAAAGTACTATTTCGTTGGTTAGAGATGAGGATTTTTCAAGAAACGCGGAAGTGCCAAAGACGCGAAAAATCGTGTCCAATGAGTCAATGCCAAGTTTAGAAGTACATGCAGCATGTCCATGCCAACAATTAAATAAATGTCACAACATGGGTATAATAACGTTTAAAAGTGTCAGATATACATACATTTTGAGTAAATGTCCTCCAATAATTACTGGTTCGTGAAGTGTGCCACACGATTAGGGGCATACCTTTTAATTATAGGTTTCAAAACTACTCCGTTAGCGTGAAATATAAGCTTCCAGATGTTGCATTTTTCGAGAGGCAACTGATTAAGGTGAAGAAGATTTCGCTTGGTTTTGATGACAGAAATGCCATAGGAATATATACTTTACATAAGATCACGTGCTGATAGGCCGGCAAGTAACTAATGAATTCAAAGTAAATTAACAGATGCAATCGTAAGCAAACTATTTGCTCCGTATTAGGATAGCTTTTTTCCAGTAAAATTTCTGTTTAGTTTTGACCACGGTGGGGTCCGCTAAGTCACACGGTGCCCTATAAATGTCACCAAATACTTTGCCGTCTTCCATGTTCTTAACCGACTGCCCAAAAACGAAGATTCTATAGTTTGTATGTATCAGGACCTTCAAAATGGCATATTTCGCGAGTGCAGATACCAAGATCGCGAGTTATTTGGCATCTTTTTACGCATATAGCCGTTTGGGTCATATTTGTAGACTTGCCAACTACTTAACCTCAATGCCGTCATATAATAATCGCTCATAGCGAAGGTCAGAGGTCTATGTGTTTATTCTCGATTAAAAACCTTCGCTAAAGAGTTGAATCTGTGAAAAGTACTTCAATGTGACATTTAGCTGACAAATATCCATGTAATTTATTTTTTCCAAGGTAAAACGTGAAAAAATTGAATCTTTGATCCGCTTTTTCACCTCCTTGAAAATATCTGACATTTTTTGCCGCAGACGAAAGAACTCACATTCTTTTCAAACCGAAACCACTTTCGCTATCTTAGCCTCCTTGTAGATTTTGTTGCACGATTATAAATGGGCTAGATCGCAGTTGGTAGCCAGGACCCGTATTACAGGTGACGGGGGGGGGTTGTTTACGGGCGCTATTTTGTGGGGCTCCATAATCGCATCTGACCCATTTGGCTTCCGTCTTACGTTTGAGGTTAGGATCAGGGTACCGATTACTGGTTTCCGATTTTCGGGTTAGGGTTGTGCCTTTAGGCTTAGGTTTTCGGGTTACGGTTAGGGTTTGAGAGTACGATTAGGTTTCATTCCAGTTAAGTTTTCCAGTTACGGCTATACCTAAGGGCTACGGTTACGTTTACGATTTCGGTTAGGGTTAGCGTTAAGATTAGGATTAGGGTTAAGGTCGCCGTCCGCTTCCCCATTCCTGGCTACCAACTGCGATCTAGCCTATAAACGTTCCACTGAGTGGCTGTATAATTATTCAAATATCGCTCGAACTGGGAACGTTGTGCCAGTTCAGTTTCTAAATTATTCTGCACAAAAAATTATCATATACTTAAATTTTAGGACGACCATTTGGTAGTGAGCCTTTTCACGGTTTCTTGTGTAATGTCTGCGAATGAGAGAGAAATATGGGTATGTTAAGACAAAGGATTACCTGTTGGCGCTATCATGACCTTCTAAGGCATAAAATCGCACAGATTTACAAACATGCATTTTCAAATCGAGATACCGTCTGCTTTTCTAAAAAGGCATGCTAATTCACTTCCTGGTCCACTCGACTTACAAGGGGCAAAAATCCAGTTTCCGAGTGGGCGATGTTTCGCTCCGTATGCTTTCAGTTTAGATCACTACCTCTATTTAGACAAGTACGCGCAGATTCATAGACCTGGCCTAAGACAGCTAATATCACAGGAAATTGGTCGAATATAAGCCAACCTAATTTAAGTTCACATTTGCAAACATTTTGCCTTATAAAATTCATTAGCAGCATATTCTTTAACAAAAAGGACATTTTCCAGAAGAGGTTAGGGATATATGTAAAATGTACAATGTTTTAGGTGTCCTAAAATGGTCATTTCAATTTTTGCCATCATGTTACATGAGTTAAGTCACCTACTGTAAGAGGTCCAACGACTCAAATATTCTTGCGGCCATCAGCTTCTGGTCGGCTGTCCCCAACCCCTGACGTTATTGCCTCTGCGGTCTTTTTAATAGAAGACAGATGGTTTGACCTGTAGCATACTCTCCAGGGTGTGCAAGGTCACAAATAGGCGTCGACGCGAGGACTGGGTCTCCGGTAAAAGGATCCGATCGGTTGATAGACGCAAGGCCTGCTTGCCACTATGGCGATCCAGGAATGAGGGACTGACGTTGTGCAGCTACGTATTGTAAACGACACGACCACAACGATTTCTGGAGCAGAACCGCCTGAAGTATGCCATGCTACTCAGGCAACAGTGATAGAGAAAGACCGTGCTGTTCTACATCTCCCTCAAAAACCCAAAGTGAGTGACTGGTTCGACCGTCGTTACCAAATATGTCCACGATGTCCATTTACACTCGAAATCTATACTATGCTGAAGCAGGTCACAGTGCCGTCGTCAGTTCCACTGATGACCATCGTGTGCCAAACAGTAGGGTGGATGCAGGGACGGTGGTCACTTACTTCGTCTGTTTCGAGACATTGCTTGCGCCTTGGTGGTAAGATGAACTAAGCAAAGCTTGCGAACCCACCCCGCAACTAAATGACTGCTTACTTACTGCGGTCTCATCCTTTTCGCCCAGAACAACTTCCCTCAATCTGATGGCCCCCTTTTGGTAACCCTATGCCCAATAGACTAAAATAGGAATGTCAGAACTGTCGTCCTCAAGTACGTTTGACAATGACATCGTGACCCTCAACATAACCAGTTGCTTTGACTTTTAAAGTGTAACATGGCAATATTCACAAAAATTGATCAAGAATAACTAGGTGCGGCTGATGAAGCAGTGTGGTTTCTGGGTAAATAATGGGTCACTTCGGAATGCCTGGAAGAGAATTTGAGTTCGGTGACAAGCCTAACGGCCACTTACAAAGCCATTTATTCTGGTCTGGAGATATGCGTGTGATTCAAATTATTCTGAATTCCTGTAACAGCCACTGTTTTGGCGAGTCCATATTGGGTAATATTTTAAAGCTGGTAGTTGACGTGATCATGCTACCGCCCTCCCCAATATTATTGCGCTCGTAATAGTAGGAGTACTCTTGATGGCAGTAGCGGTAGTAGTTGTGGTGGACGGCTCAGGGATCCTCATCCATTCTGCTATGTAACATGGCCGTTATCCCAGACTCCTACGGTGGTACACGCAAGACTTCATTGGTTTGCTCTGAAGAAACCACATCTAACATTCTTTTTCTTGTTTTTTACCATCTGCGCGCCGGTTACCAAACGGAAATCCTGTCGTTGGAACCCATAAACTCTAGCGCAAAGTCAGCTCAAGGGCCAATTGCTCTTTTTTGGCCGGTGGCTTTGAGTAGGCCATCAAAATCCCGACGACTAATGGTCCTTGCAAACAGCTACTGGTCTCAAATACTAACTAGGACCGGCCACACATGGTCGCATTAATCTGTGATATGTCTTAGGCCCTCACCCCAACAGCGCCAGCAGATAAGCCAGCAGATGTCGGCTCATTTAGCACGCCAAATTGACTGCGCGCGGGCGACAAGGTGATGGATAAAAGGACAGAGACGTAGATGGTAGGTGTTAGCCATCGTCCCCGGTTTAAAGTTGGCTTTACGCCCGCAGAGAAGAGGTGGAAGTGCGCGGGGGGGGAGGTGAGGTAAGAGCAACAGTAGCAGTCAAAAGTTGGTCAGCTTGCTGTTGTCTGCACTGACCGACGGTGCACGGTCATCGAAACTTCCAACTGACATGTGCACGTGCTAGAAAATTAAAATAATTTCAGGCGACTTTCATACTTCTCCATCTGCCACTTCATGCCTGACTGTGGAATAATAGCTTCCCTATGCAAGCTTATTTGGGCATGCTGTTCGTTCCAGCAAGTCAAGTTAAACTAAATGCTCGAGTCTCTAACTGAATCCTAATGACATTACTGGGCAACCTGTCGGACATGTTGGAAGAGTTTACGAAGCCCTTGCGGTTTGCCGAATAGGTCCTAATATTCTTTTAATGTATGCCGGGCTAATCGCTTTCTTCGGAAATATTCGACTGTTTATGCTTGACTTAACTTACTCTTACATTAGGAACCTGCCAGACCATGACTGCATGAGGCATTGTAACTTTGTTTGCGATGGATTATGAGTTACTTATTAGGACTAGTTTAGTTTTGTATAGGTCAGTAGCAAATTATAGTTGACAATGGAGCTCAAAGACAGACAGACAGACAGCCCGGCGAATGGAGGAGGAAGATTTAGGGTGTTTTTTGGGATTTGTCCGTTTTTCGGGCTGGTAATCAAATGCCTGCGGCGGGATTCGCCTAATCATTCCAAGACTTGAGCCGCCTTGGGGGTTCCAACTTTATTTGTTATGCTGATGGAAACTACGTTTATGCTACTTTCTGGTACCTAGAAAGCCCTATAAAGCACCCCCTAATAATGGATCTCACAACTATGAGAACTGCAATAGATTGCAGTTTTGTGAAGTCGTCGAGATCTCTCGCCATTCCATTCCTCCTATTGTCCATCGGTCAACGGACGGACGCCATATCGTTTGTCAGCATTTATTATTAATGTGCAGTTTTCTGCCAAAGATGGGCCGCATATGGGGTTGTGTCATGAACCTTACCACCCATCAGTCCTTTCGTCAAACCAAGGTTTTGCCTGTCGGGGTTGGGATTGGATTGATCTCTGTGGAATGGACAAAGGCCGCAGTCTTCGGTAACATGATACGTAAACGAAGTACAAAAGCAGACGGACAAAGTGACAAAGGGAAAATGCAACGGCAAAACCGTCTGAATTTGACCTTTTAACTTCGGGTTGTTTTCTGTGTAAGAAGATCACTTATCCTAAGGGCTTCTGCAGTTGAAACTGCTGAAGCGAGCTACGGATGTATTCACCCAAATTCAATAAAAATGGCGCATTTTATAAACTTGTCTCAGTTTACACGATTCAGGAATATAATTTTGGATTTTCTACACTTTGCCCCTCATGCCTGTTCTGAGCGTCAGACAGTTTTCATCAACTGCTCCAGGATGTTGGAGATTTGGGAGTTTTGGGGAAGGTTTGGCCTTTTAAACTAAACAAATTCTTCAGCCCTTGTGAGAGGGGGTCTTTGATCCGGCGGACACAGCTCACATTTTCTTTCATCGATTTTATGCGAACAAATATCTAGGGTAATGGAGAGAGGACTTTTTATTTCAACTTGACGCCTAATCAAAAGATTGAGTTTAATTCAACTTCATGAGTTCCTCAAAAAAGTAACATACTGGACAAAACCAACGGTCCTCTAACACATTGATGACCTGCCAAAGTGTACCTGGTTCACAGGCAGAGCAAGAAGATCGAGATAGGCAGCTACGGACTTGAAATCAGTATTGTCAGTGAAAAGCATACACTGGCTCGTCCTTTTGCTGGAGGAAGTTAATACTGCGTATGCAAGCGAGACAGAAGCAGTACGTTTTACGTCTACAAGCCATCACTGTGAGAGGACAGCAGAACTAAAAGCATCTAGTCGACCTAATCTTTCCTCTCCCCTTCAATCCCTCCTTCTGCTCTCTCCTATGCCTCGTAGTCCCAATCGTTGCCAGCCGCACCCAAACCTTTCAGGGCAGATGCAATTAAAGCGAAGCATGTCAAAATTGTCAAAGTGTAGTGTGGACTGAGAAAGAGCATGCTTTTTTCCACCATAGCTGTCGTAAATTACACATTCCGCGAGGAGGGTTGAACGTTACAAACAGCTGACCGTGCATCTGCCATACCTCTGTAAATAGACGTCTTTTATCAGCCACATAATCGAACTCATGGGTTCCTCGTAGGCCCTCCATGCTATTAATCACCTGCCTTAAGCTATGGACCACAAACACAAATTTGCAGTGCCCACAGATTCAGTTAGAAGCTCACTTTACTGCATATTGAATGCTTTAATCTTGTTTTCTAGCGTCCATACACTGTCAGCCCCCTGCTAAAAGGAATTGACGAAAGTGTATGCGACGGTAAATATAAGATATAGGATGCCAATGGGGTGAAGTAGAGAATGTGCTTTAACGAACCTCTTTTCGATTTTCCCCGTAGGAGGCGGCATGATCCGTCACGCATAAGGAAGACGACCAGGAGGCCGACCAGAACAACGATCGCGAAGAAGACAGTCATTCCGATTATGACCTGTTCGACGACGGAGTTTCGACCCCATTCTGGCGCCAACCTCTCCGCTTTGTCGACGAAACGGGCCTCTGCTGCCAATTGCTCAGGATCAGACGTCAACGTGTTTTGGTCCGATGGGACTCGAAGCTTACAGATAAGAAGAAATTACGGATAGAAACATACGTCTGCTTGACAGGTTAAGGAATTTAAAGCCTTTAATGTCACGCATAATGCACTTCTAACCACGCTTATCTAAACATTCATGCCGATGCCAGCAGTGACTCTACTCCTAGAGCAAATAGGAACTGACAACAGGAGGGACAGAGGCAGAAAAGAAATTTCGAAAACAACAAATCACAACCACGAGTAACTTGAGGCGTGAAGGTTACCGGGGCAATTGCAGATTGATCACGTGGTCTAACTGCTTGCGCAGGTCTGGTTTCTCCCTCCGTATGTAAGCTGCTTCCAAGTAACGCAAGGTTCGAGTTGTCTGCACTCGGACAAGTACTCAAAAAGCCGTTTTAGGGTCGACAGCATGACCGTTATCTAACAGGTATTGTTGTTAATATTCCGTCCCCATCTTTCCTATATGATGCTTATGGAACTTTTAAAATGACAGAGTGGAAAGAGATGTGGGGGCCGGAACTAAAAAGGAGAGGATAAAATCGACCAAAGGGGAACCAAGTGGGAAAAAGTCCGAAGGGTAATGAAAAAAAATAGGAAAGAGAGGGGCAACGTGGAAGGCAGTGGGGACAGAAGAAAGTGGCAGAAGAAGAAGAAGAAGAAGAAGAAGAAGAAGAAGAAGAAGAAGAAGAAGAATAAATACTGGCTAAAATAAGAAATACAGCAAATAAGGGAGAGGGGAAACTTATAAGGAAAAATCACTGGTAGTCTAATGCTGATGTACTTCGTTAAGTGGAAATACAGTGATTAGAGTGTGGCTTAACAACATTACAGCTGAATGCTATAGAAATTGGGCACTTGGGCCTCAATGATCACTGTGCTCAAAGAACGCCTCATTTGCTCCGAAGGTCTTAATTTATTTTTTCCATATTTTATTCTGCATGACAGTAAGGTCCGGGCAGGATGAATTCAAAATAGTCGATGTCACCACCCCCTTGTTCGTGCTGGCCTAAGTTGTTCAAATACGTACTGCGGGGTTTCACTCGATCTATGGTTAAATATGTCTGCTTGAAAACTCGGGCAGACACTCCCCATATATGTATGGGTATGGCTGGTTGATGACGGCTAACAAATCAGAAATAGCCACCCGAGTCTCCCTTTTCTTTGTCGGCAATACAGTTCCACCATATTACGCCCTCTGTGCAACTGCTGGCGTGATTCGAGGAAGAGCCCCAGGGCGAAACGGGTCGAGTGAGTTCCGCAACGCGATCGGTCATACCGTTCTCCCGACAGAGGTACTAGTTAAAACTCCCAAACACTGTTCCGCCGATACCCTGCCGCTGCGTGACACGTCTGCGAGGGACTCGGCTCCACAGTGGGTCTCCCAGCGTCCTCTATGCGTTTTCTGATATATGAACTCCGGAGAATAGTCAAACGAATAATTTCAGAAATTATTCAGTGCAGGACGTGGAGTTGAGTATCCGAGACATGACTTTAAATTTCGGGTCTGACCATAAAAAGTCATTTCAGGAATGCTTCTCTGAAATTATTCGCTTGATTGTTCTCTGGAGTTTATATATCAGTAAACGCTGGGGGACAAAATGAGGGGCCGAACTCCTCGCAGCTGTGTCATGCAGCGTCAGAATATCGACGAAACGCGTGCCTGGGGTTTTAGCTAGTGCCTATGCCGAGAGTGCTGTATAATACCTTTACCATTTATATTTCCTACTACTTGTAGTGCCACTTGTTTGTAGAATGGGCATTGTGCGGTTATTTCATAGTAGTTGATTGTCTACGACTCGAATGTTTATTGAAATTTCGGGTATGGCCCTAAAAAGTCATGTCCGGATACTCAACTCCGTGTGCGCCGCTAAGTAATTTTTGAAATTTTTCGCTTGAGATATAATGGCACCAACAAGGACAAGGGAGACTGGTATGGTCATTTCTGGTTTATTGGCTGTCGTCAGGCAGTTGACGGGTCACGCGGGAACTGTGTTGACCCAAGGTGGGAGGAAGATCAGGGTCCGGTACACGTTACTGGGCTGCGCACCCATAATAAATTTCAAACACTTGAAAGGGGATGGCACACCTGGGCGCAGGCCTCAGCCGCACCAGCAACCTGCGTCCCATCCGGTTTCCGGTCTTCCTAACTCTGTCCTGACGCCGGGTTCAGGAGAGTGGGGGAGGAGAGTGTGCGACAGGAGTAGCACAAGTTCACTATTGCTACAAACTACTGAACGCACAGGTCACCGCCCTTGCGCCTATTTTGCTGTGAGGTAGATGTAACGTAAGTCTGCTGCATTATAAACGAATTGGCACACGAGTCACCCTCGCCGGATCCGCATGCTGGGGCAGAATATGAGCGCCGTCGCTTGCGACTGTTAAAATAGCATGCACAATGTCATGAGAAAGTCACAAATATAGCCATAGGATTCCCCGTCCTACCTGGACCTGAAGGTTGGGAAACCGCGAACATCTCGGAGGAAGGCCCCGGTCGCAAGCCTCGATTCCGAGCACATAGGTTGGATGGATGATGGAAGTAGTTGCAATCTGATCCGGATGTCGTCTCTCCCCAGCTTCACCCACGGGATGCCTTTCCGTCTCACCGCTCCATCCGGCCTCTCCGAGGGAGCTCTTGGCGCCGGTCACGGGTATCGTATAAGCTGCCATATTGGCTTGCTCAATGGCGCCCCGTGGAATTTGTCCCTGAAGGTAGAGGAGGCCTGCGAATGGGTCCACGTTAAATATGGAGCCCGTGTTGCCGTCGAAGATGGAGTAGGTCACCTTACCGTTCTCACCCTCATCAGGGTCTATTGCAAGGATCTGAAAACCACAGCAGATAATAGACGCCAATTATCCAATGCAATGAGACAGCATCACGGAAAGTCTAAACTGCCTATCGTAAACAAAACAAAGTCTTTGCTTAGTACTATGAGTACCACCTTAGTGACTTCGATTTTTTCGGACGGTATCGTCCTGCTAGTATTAAGCTCTGATAGCCTACAAATCGCGCCGTCGTGGGTGAATGAGGTGACCAAATTAGTCGGTTTATCCCTAAACTCTGGGAGGGTCAGTATTTTTGAGCAGGTGAAGGTATCTCTGGGAGTTATTTGCTGCAACTTGAGAAAGTGCTGCAAAGGAAGGACGGCGTTTGCAGCACCGGATAAAGCCGACCTAATCTTCGAATTGGCCAACCAGAATGTTCGAGGGAACCGCCGCACCAATTGGCAGTTCCCACAATGCTGAATTATGACTCTGATGCAGGTATTTGTGCATTCATACGAGGTAGGCCCGCCCAGTAACTCGCGCAAAGGCATTGTCGATACTGTTGGGAGTTTTGACGACAAACCATGAAGGTGTTGCTTTTCACTTTCCTCAGAAATTAACTGCTAACTTGGAGTAGATCAGTTTACACTAAGGTTTATGCAAGCAGACCGAAATTTGATGCATGAATATTTGGACCGAAGTCCATCAGCCAGGGAGGGATAACCGCGTAATATTCGTTAACTGCCGACAAGCAGCTAGTAGTATATTTTAGAGTTAGAAAATACGATATTAGCAGTACCTGCGCTATTAATATGGTAACCTCTAACGCTAAAATAAAACCATGGAGTGTTAAACAGCAAAAGGTATGAATATTTTTCTCTGAGGCAAAAGCAATAGACACTCTGGAGGCAGTTGTTTGTGTCCAAAATTGGTTGTAAACAGCCACTGCGTCGGTGTCATTCGCTGCAAGCTCTAGAGCCAAAAGCTTGCAAAGATGTTTCATAACTAAAGTTTGGGTTTGGATGGAATACTATAGCATAGTAGTCAATTAAACAATTCGAAGAAAAGGAATATCCTTACAAACGCATGAACATTCAGCTAGAATGCCTAAAACATTGGTATTGCACGTTGTCTACTACCAAGAACTTGTGCGTAGGTTCCATCTGCCCAATTTGCCGGGCAACCAGACCCACCAACTATTTACAGCATGTTTTGAAGACAACATTGAGAGAACCTGTCATTCTGTTTTTGCTCTTTTAGCGGAGTTCAGGAGATTTCCAGAAAGCCTGGTATTTTCAGAACGCTATTGTTGATGAGGTAATTATTGTAGAGACAGTATTCGAATGGTTTAAAACAGCAGGCTTCTGGCATATGGAAGCGGTGCTTCTCTGGTCAGACTGCACGATGCAGCATGTTCTTGTTATGTAGCTCTGTGGCGCTGACTAAAAACCTCGCAGGCCGTCGGCAGTAGATGATCCAGAAATGGTTATCCCACTCTACCTAGTCTTCGTCGGGATTACTTCTGTAGTAAATTCACCATTCTTCTACTAGCAGGACTTAGTTCAGTTAGACTTCTCAAGCAATTTTGAGAATAAAATTAGGATTTTTCTGTAACTAATTAACTGTAATTATGCCTGTACATCAACGACTCCAATATTATTTAGTTTACGACTTCAGTTAACAAGACACCTAACCGGATTGCGTGGCACCAGACTAGTATGCTCCGCTGGTTATTTAAAGAGCATCTTTCTTCCCCTATATTAGGAGAAGCCATATACACGTGAGTTTCATGAATCAAAATGAATGTCTCAACTCTGGGTGTATTCATGAACAAGGAATAAGAAGAAAACTGGTAGAGCCCGAGCGGTCTGTTAGGAGCGAAAAACAATAACAATAACTTTATCCTCCTGGAGGGCGTAACTAATAATTCGCACGGTTGAAATGTCGCAAGAATGAGGAAGGGGAGCAGTTGACGCCTATTCTGAAGGCATGCTTTCTGCCTGTGTGGCCTCCCCTATTCTTCCTGATCAGCCCCAAAGAAGGATTCTAACTATGGTATTGGGTATGTGGAGTGCTATTAAAGAACGGCAGAACTCTTTGGTCCCTTCTCTGATAAAAAAAGGTTTAAGAAGTTCAGAATTTCTTGAAACTTTAATGAAAGATGACGCTTGAAGGATTCTATTTCTCTTGTCCACTCCGAAGTATTGGAGTGAAGCAGATTAAATCTGAGACATGATTAGCAGTCACAGCCATCAAACCAGAAGTGTCGCAGTGGATAAGGCACGGATTAGCTAGTTAACTACTGCACATGTTGGACTGCTTAGCTTTATTCTGGCAAAAACAGTAGCTCAAAGGATTATTAACGACCAACAGAGGCGCATCATATCAACCAAACCCCCAGGTAAAACGGCAATACATCAATCGGGTTGATTACACCCGATGGTCTTGAAAACTATTCTTGCTAGAGGTGGACCCCAGACATAGCGGCATATAGACACCAACAGTCGGTCGCGCTCCAATCCCGGATGCTGTCACATCCGAAATAAAAACCCGGGCCCAGTAAATAGATGAGCGTTTAAAAGCATTGCTCTATCCACTTGAGCTACCGGGTCTGCCCTCTGTCAACCGTGATCGTGAACATGTAAAGTAACGTGAGAGTGGTTGTAAGATGGAAATATGTATTTCCATCCTACATGAGTCTAGAGCCAATCCAGATGGCTGTGTGGCGATAAGCAAATTGTCGTTAAGGATTGAATGTGCAAAAAGTCTGTCTTCATTCTTCGGTTCTGAGCATTATTACCGGTAGAGATGAAGGAGCTTGTAATGGCTATTTCTGGCTTATTTGAAGTCGTGGATGAGTCAGGCCAGAAGTATCCTAGATTTGAGTTTGGCCCATCTGATCATTTGTTTTAATACGCTACCAGCCGATTTCAAAGTCCAGGCGCGTAATCCATTTTGCAATTTTATCACATATGTGGACGCCTCTCCCATGCAACCAAAAATTGCCTTCACTTACTCGTCAATAAGAATAGACTCCGAATTAAGGAGACTTGAATTACTGCATTAATGGTCTATACCAAATGTCTTGTGTCTTTTAACGTTTACAGGTGATATGGACTCTGCGCAAGTATTCGTTTAAATGAGTTATCACCTATGTTTTTTATTTTTCTAATACCTGCAGGAGAGATCGGCCGGGAATGGTAGTTGGGTCGAGGAGGATAAGGTGATTTGTAGAATTCGGCTGGATAAAAGTGGGACTGTTGTCATTTTCGTCGAGAACGGAGACAACGACAGTCGTAACTGTCGTGTGAACCCGTTCTTTTGGAAAGGACCACCGTGGCCCACTGGCGGAAGTCAGTACAGCAGCATCAGGAGCTGCTGTGGGGTTGGGAACGCCATCGCTCACAAGCACGCGAAAGCTGTAAGAACTCTGGACTTCACGATCCAACCGCCGTCTGAAAGAAGATTGGATGGTTCTGTCTTGTTAGCAACGGATAAAACGTGGATTTGATTTAAAACTTCAAACCCACAATTAGACCCTAAAGATGGCTAAAAAGCCTGCCTACTTCCAGTCGAGCACTCTTAGTCGAGAATCGATTTTTACTCGCGTTTATTCTTGTAAAAAATAGGTTAGAAGATATAACATGTACACGAATCTTAGTAAGTTAACCGAACGGTGTATGTCAAATAGTAATTAAATCCGGTAAACGACGTTGGATGAATATTTAAAAATATCCAATGTTTTCTGAACCAATAGAAATTGTCAATTTTGTAATTTATCTCTAGTAAATTTACCACGTACCAAATACAGGGATTAACAGAGAAACAAATATATAGAACTTGTCTTCTAGTCGCTTGCTCGAATTATGCGAAAAGCACATAGGGTAAGCGCCACAAATCCTACCACTCAGTAGACATCTTCCATCGCTTTGTAGAAAGCTAGTCGGAACGGCCTAATTAAGCCCGTAAATTCCTATGACAGGAAAAGCAACCATCGTATTATTTAAGCGTTCCTGCTTTTTTCCATTTCTAGTAATGAGCAGAATGCTCAAAACAAGTAACAGACCAAAGCCTCCTTCGAATTTAAGTGAGAAAAGATAATTGCGAGCGACTGCAGCCAAACAGCACATTCGCGAAAATGTGGTACACTGAAAAAGTCAGAACACAAGTATCTCGAGAACAGGCTGACTTGTTGACCTAGGTGGTGTTCTCCACTATGACCGGTTCGTTCACGGGCCACCCAATTCTACGGACACTCCTATTTTCCACTCTCAGAGGCAGTCAGCCCAGGACTTGAACACCTAATAGCGGAATGAGTCAGTCCGATTCTGCAGTGCTTACTTTCTGTTAATGTATAGTTCTTTTTTGATGTCATTATCCGAGTTATATTTAACCCTCTGACGTACGCTGTCGTGCTCCTATGCTTCCCTGTTGGTTTTGTAGGAAGGGAAAGCACAGCCTCTCCTCCGGACCCAACTTTGCAAGACATGTTTTCCCTATACTTGAGAGAGAGAGAGAGAGAGCTAAAGGAAATCTTTTCCTGCAGACGCATCGTGCAACGCCGCACAATCGATGCTGTAGTGTGCACACACGGTGCGTGTGTGTCAGTGACGAGGGTGGGGGCGAGCGAGTTAAAACAGTTGTTTCCCGGCCGTCAACAGGTCAGCCACATAATTAGGGGGTCAGTCAGGAAGGCACAACCGCAGTCGAAACCATCGTCACGATGACAGTCTGCCGACCGCGCCAAACACACCACACGCTTGCGCCGAACAGGGGGGCAGTGACTACAGCTGACCGCTCATTTGTCCACTCCGTCCCCCTCCCTCCCACTCCTGTCACCTGCACGTGAGTTATTGCTACCTTCCCTCTCAGCATACCATTGCCACCGTCTTCAGCCTAGCAACTGAACGGCATTGGTATCGTTCTTGTCACAGTGTTAACTCGTCGGGACAGATAACGAGTTGATATATTTGGTCGAGAATACGTGGAAAAGGGGAAATAACTGTTTGGTGGACTGCATGCTACGTCAGAGGCGTGCGGCTGGATACATCATCGGTTAGTAGACTTAGTGGAGGGCACACCAGTGAACTGAAGGTTATTTGGCTCTGCGCGCAGCATAAACGTTTCGCTGTAATGACAAATGTAAGGTGCTAAAGACTTAAGAATGAATCTGACTAGCCAAAAATATTATCTTAACTACAAGTCAGTTGGAGGCGGACGTACTTTTTAGTAGTTTAACTCCAAGATAAGTTTTAAGGTTGATTTCACTTAAATCTCTATCAAGGAGCCTCGCAAAACTTACAACCCCGTTTACTTCGAATTACTCAATCTCCCCGACACTCTTTCACGTGCACAAATACTGTAAACCTTCCCCTGCCCCAAGGAGAACATACGTTTGTCTCGAAGGTTCTCTAAATGAGGTTACGAGGGGGGCTGAGGTAGGGATTTACAATTCCCATGGGACTCTTTTTTGTAATTGCACACGCCTGGTCTGGAGGCCGAATCATTGTCCCCCATTTATCTGCGCCAACGACACTTCACCCCGAGGATGTATCTTGCTTCCGATCATAGTACAGGTGAGTCAGACAGTACACTAATCACCAACACCGATTATGAAGCCGCGATAACTAACGTCTCAAATGTGGGTGTCGATTCAAATACGAATGCCTATGATGAGTGAGGCCGTTATTTTTAATAGATGCATAGTTGTTCTGTAACTGCACTCTAAAACTACAACGCCTGTACGTCAGCTACTTTTTTCCGTTGCTGGATGTGCGTAAAATTCCTGTTTTAACGATCACCTGTCTCTCCTCTTAACTGCATCCTAAAACACATCCTTTCCAGTTACTCGGCAAATGGGTTATCTTATTCTATCTGACTCATTCAAGACCTCTATCTACTTTCTGAATTATCGCCTCATAGTGACTGCCTTTCATGTTAACTCTGAGTAGCCATTTCCCACTGTACACTTTATCTCCAATTCCGTCAAGGTGAGAAATATGGGTTAGGTGGGCGAGAGAGAAGAGGAGGGTGTAAGTGATGATTTGGTTGTCTCGGCAGCTCCTTAAAAGGAAGCTAAATCCGGTCCGATAAAAAAAAGCAAAGGGGTAGACATGCAGTTGTGATGCCGCACCCCTTGAGTCATCAAAATTTCACTGCAAGCCCATCTACTTCGGCCCATTTATTCTCTTGCTACTCACACTCATCACTGGTTCCTGACATAGCACTGTACTTTTAGATAGAGGAAGCAGACGGATACCAAGGCCCTTCTTGCTAATCGGGAGGCGGACTTCGGGTGGGTGGAGGCAGACTTACTCCTTCGGGTCCCTGCACCCGTTAGAGCGCACGCCTTCAGCTCTCCAGCTGTGGTCGCAGGAGTTCATAGGAAGTCAAGCGGAATTGTCGGCACGATGCCGACCCTATGTCCGGCTGCTTTCTTATTATCGCGGCCGCCCCCACCCCTCGCTTCTCAAAGCGACTTGACTGAGCACTTGCAAAGGTGCCTCTCTGTATGGGAAAGGTCTAAGCAGTTCTCACGCGACAGTCCACTCTGCTAAAAAAAAACGTTGGCACGAACAATCGAGCGGCGGCTTTCTCAGGCCTGTAAGAAGAGACTTGAGCAGGAACGAGAGCTAGCGACGTATCCTCACCAGTCGAGCTCCCAATTCCTCCTGTCATACATCATGGGCAGGGGAGAAACTACGGTGACACTACTCACTTTTCTTTTTAGTAGGCGCATACGGAAGGGTACCAACCCCACCTATTTCCCTCATCGTACTCAGATGTACTACAGGGCTGCGCTCAATCCGGTGGCTGTATGAACTAAGATTCTACTCAGGCACTCGCATAATGCTCTTAATCAGCGTACAAACATCCGTCGTTATATTCCTATTGTCGTCAGTCATTTTAACCTTGTCAGGGTTCCCACTTGTCGTTAATAACTGAGAGCGGATGAAGAACGCAGCCACTGTTTTGGTTAGCCAAAAAAGTCAGGTTAGGGGCACGTGTGGCTACCGATATACGCGGCTCTATGGCCGATCGACAGCACTTCAATTGACAAGCATCTACCTGAAAAGTTCATAGATCAAACAACTAAATACACACACCGAGATGATAGTTTGTCACTGCCATACTGGGGTGGCTCCAGCTCGAATTCAATGACAACAAATGAAACTTTCACAGAATCGTCATTACTCTTTCATCTATGCACGTCATGTCAGAACGGCTGGACAAAGAGTCGAGCTCGGTGACTGATCGGACACCCTGTCCCTATCTACTCGTTTCTGGCTGACCTTCGCCATTGGGCCAGACCTTACACACGTGCGTATTTATTGATGTAGTGAAGCCACCTTCTGGAAACACTTAACGTCAAGATACCTAGGGCTTCGGAATGGCATATTAGCTTCTGGCCATTCAGATTTTTGGGATTGACTGATGCTGAATTATTTTGGGCCTATTAGCCTTTATCGATTTAATCATAACCCTGACCACTAGCGGGTACCGAAAACACAGCAGACGCACACACTCATGACGCAGATGCCTTACCACTGTGGTCTACCAGATGACTCATAAGCACTTCATCGAACCGAAGTTCATCGGTGTCTCGCCATCTGCCATTCTCTGTCACTACAGATCGGGTATATATTCACTAAGGAATGAAAGCCATGTTTGTGTTTTCGGTCTCAGTTACTGATCAGGTATATCACTGGCTAATTTACACCAGGTTAGCGATTAATCTCTAAGGAAATAAAAAACCTGCAACATATATATACACTTCGTGCCCCCAGCCAAGAGCAGCAGTCAACCTCGGAAAAGTTAAAGCTAGTCAGATGTGAACAGGCGGGTCAAAGTTCGTGCTTCGAGCACGGCTATAAGGCGAGGCGAGCGGTGACACCAAATAACTCAACACGAGCGGAAAGAGCAACCGCACTAATCGGACGATGACAATGAGGGAGTTACCGAAACGTCAGTACACATGCAATTTGGTCCATGAACTGGCATCCTCTTCTGCTTTGTCTTCTTCAGGGACGATAAACGCGATGGGGCATTTGGACCTCAATTATTTGTACATGCATACAAATATGTGCCCCGGTAGGGGGCGCTCACCGATCGTTCTTACCGAACTCACTCGTTCCGTTGTGCCTTACGGGCTCTCTCTCGAGCCCAACCAGCAGCCGCACAGCGGCGCATGATATATAGGCAGAATGGCATTACCGACAAAGAAAAGGGAGACTGGAATGGCCACTTTCGGCTTATTAGCCGTCATCAGCCAGTCATCCCCAACCCCGAAATGTGGAACACCCGAGGCTCGAACTCGAGACCTGTTAGTTCGAAGTCCACGCCTCTAACCACTGGGCCACGAGCCTGTTGCCCTGCCGGTTTTGATCGGGAATATATAATGGTAGGGGGTGCTCACCGATATATGAGCCGCCTATATCATGCGCCGCTGTGCGGCTGCTGGTTGGGCTCGAGAGAGAGCCCGTAAGGCACAATGGAACGAATGAGTTCCGTAAAAACGATCGGTGAATGCCCCTCTACCACTGTATATTCCCGATCTAAACCGACAGGGCAACGGGCTCGTGACCCAGCGGTTAGTAGCGGGGACTTCTAACTAACAGGTCGCAGGTTCGAGCCTCGGGTGTTCCACACTTCAGGGTTGGGTATGACTGGCTGATGACGGCCAATAAGCCAGAAATGGCCATTCCAGTCTCCCTAGTCTTTGTCGATAATAACACTACATATGTGCACGTATTATTAGTTGAAGTGAAGATATACGTCCACGGTTGAGAAGGAAAGGCGTTCAAGGGAACCACGAAGCTAATGCCCTGGCGTCCCCAGAACGGAACACTGCCACTGTTAGAGGTTGGGGTGGTATCGCGCATCACAGTATTTAAAAAGTGTTGCCGTTGCTGACGGGCCGCTGCATCCAAAGCTAACTTTGCGGTATGTACGGCTAGGCGGAAGAGAGACGAAAACGGGGAAGTGCTTACCCTTTGAAGCGTCAGCGAGAGGGGCACCAGGCGTTTTCTCTATCTAATATTTTGTTTATTCAATCTACCAAGTTCTCAGTCAGTCGTAAAATATAAGCTAGCTTACAGCACACCTCAATGAAACTCACGGCGAAGATGGCCTTCAACTTCAACCGAAACGCTCATCTGGATTTATTCATGATAATAAGCTTTATCGTGAGCACAGAACATTTGAAAGGGTAAAAAAGACAGAAGTGATCATTACCATCTCTCTTGTCTTTTTTGGTATCCCACGCACATGCGTATGCGTTTACTTGCATGATGTTTACAGTGCCCCTTACTCTAAGGTCCGTTTATGTTGCTCTGCGACCTTCTGAAAGTAAATATCCTATCGCACACGTATTAAGCAGAAACCGGGAGGCATAAAGAAAGAGAACGCGGTCGGTCAGAAACACAATCACCTGACTGCTGCTTCATGCTGAAATTAATTCCTAACACATACAGGTCCAAGCACTTACCTGGTCGTAATTTCGCCGGTGTGTTTATCGATCCTGAAGAAGATTGCATCCTTTTCACTACCAAGGGAATAAATCAGCTTCGATGGGTTCTTCTCTGTCGCACCCAGTCTTGGCGATATCTTCACCTCGTCAGGATTTGCTCCTTTCTGAAATACGAGGACAGATTGCATTTCTCCTGGATTTGGCATATCGTCCACATCGACCGCCGTGACGGTGCCTACAAACTTTCCTGGCGACTCATTCTCCTGAATGCTGAACGCATAGCCCGAATCTGTGTTTGTCTGCAGAATGAACTGGGGGGCGTTGTCGTTGACATCGTCCACTCGGACAAGGACCTCTGCTGAGGAGGAAAGGGCTGGTGTGCCGTGGTCAACGGCCACAACGATAAATTTGTGCCAGCTTTTGATCTCTCTGTCCAAACGAGCAGTTGCGTAGAGGGTCCCGGTCGTCTGGTTGATGGAAAAGTAGTTGACCGAGGCCGGGTCACTTGGATCCGGTTCCAATCGGTAGCTGATCTGTGCATTGATCCCGGCGTCGCTGTCCGTAGCATGTACCGAGAACTCGCCACTCAGGCTCCGCAACCGACGTGTGGTCGTAGAGCCTTCTGCACTGATGACACCCTCTCCATCATCTTCCATCACAAAGAGTTCGTATGTGGGGCTATCGAAGACGGGGGCATTATCATTGGTGTCCAGGAGGTTCACGCCAATATCTTGACGAGTCGTGTGATCGGCGGAGTCACGACAAATGAGGCTGACTTCAAGGCGAGGCGTCGCCTCCCGATCGAGCTGAGCATTAGTCAGGAGAGAGTACTCATTTTTATTGCTTCCCTGGGAAGTAAGCTGGAAGTATTCAGCCATCGGACCCTTAAGTTGACAATCGACGCTGTCCAATCCCTCGAGATCGGGATCTGTCACCTCAACAAGGGCTAACAGCTGTTCCATCATGCCGTTCTCCTGAGCGGTGGTGTCAACAGAGGATCCAGGTTTGGGCTTAGGAGCGTCTTTTGGCGGATAAAGAGGATATACTTGAATCCTGGGGGCTTCGTCATTTGTGTCAGAGACTTGGAGCTGAACAACTGTGCGACCAGTAAGTGCATAGGCCGGATCAGCCCCATCCACAGCTTCCACACCGAAGGTCATGGTGGAAGTCGGAAGATATTTCATGCCAGCTACCTTATCCACGTTCAGACGTCTACGTACTTTCAATTCTCCATGTTGTGTGATTTGGAAGAAGTGGTCAATCAACTCCATGACTGGCTGGCCATTATCCTCCAGACGGTAGGAAAGTTCTGCATTCGGACCTGTATCCCTGTCCTGAGCATGTAATTGGATTAACGTTGTGCCGACGGGTGTGTCCTCTGAGATCATGTTGACTTTGTAAAGAGGTCGTTCAAAGACTGGCGGGTTGTCATTGACGTCAGTGACGTTTATTATTATTTTTAGACGTCCCTCCAATGGTTTCGGACTCCCGGCATCCCGCGCGACTAAAGTCAGGCAAATGATTTCGGGTGATTGCTCGCGATCAATCGGCGTCCTCAGGCGTAAGGCCAACTTATTTGAGACCCTAGGCAGCATAAGTCCCTGTGCGGAGTGTATTGCGATCTCGGGCTCCTTGACCAGTTCAAACAGACCAGTTGCCGACCGTTTTCGGAAATCTTCTGTAGGGTGAGCAAAACCCTGAGTTGGGAGTGAGGGCGAGTCATCTTCCGTCTGTAGGCTGTAGGTGATCTCCCCATTAGGACCCGAGTCGGGGTCCTCGGCGAGGGGCAGAAAGAGAAGGGTTCCAGCTGGATCGCCATCTCGCAAGTATATATGGAATTCCGAGGTTTCCCATGACGGTGCTCTGTCATTCACATCCAAAATGTTCAATTTTAGATGAAAAATCTTGTCGCCATTGGCAACCCGCAGAGTAACCACACAGTCCGATATTTCAACGCTATTGTTGAGGAAACCGCCGAACGCGGGGCCCATTCGAGGATGCGCTTTGAAGAGAGGGTTGATTTGTGAACGGTGTTGCGCACTCTCCTCTATGTGAAAAGCGCTCGAACGATGGAAGCTGGAGTCTTCTGAGGCCCCACCCTTATTCGTTGGACAGATGGTTTCACGATCTACCGGACCGCAAACCACTAGCTCCAGTTCGGCAGCAGCTCCAGGACTGCGAGTTCGTCTGACAAATGTGAAACTTGAGGCTCCAGGTGCATCACGGTTGACAATTATTGGCAAGTTAACGTTGGGTTCGTAGTAGAAGACGCTGAGCTCGGATCCCGAGGCAATCACTGTCCCGTTCGGTATACCCTCCTGAACCCGAAAGACGAACTCTGACTGAACAAGCATGGTAAATGTGGAGTAGGACGCGAAGACCAAGTAAAAAAGGACGTCAGCCACTCTAAGCATCGCGGTTAGTTGAGTAGGAAAGGGAATGGTTGAATACACAGGGTTGAAAGTCACGGGTTCTCAGATGGGAGCAAAGATGCTGCGACTGCCCGGAGGCATTACCATAATGCTGTCCTCGCTGCCATGTAAAACCTTCAAGAAAAAAAAGTAGAATAACTTGGGCATGTTGAAAGCGATTCAAATAATCATGTCAGAAGTGCAATCAGCAAAAAGTCAGGCACCTTTATAACCGACTACGTACCAAACCTTTTTAAGATGCGAATTCGAAAAAAATTTAAAAAACGATTCATCGAATGGATTCGGAAATACTACGTCGACACTGTCTGCCATATTAGGAAGGACAGTGTCAGTAGTGGTAAAAATACAACTGTTGTCAGTAGGGCAGAGATAAGTTGGAAAGCGTAATTGCCCTAATGTCTCAAATGTTTCCCAACTCAGTAACATGTGCTCCGGATCCACCTCAGAAGGCTTGAGAAGCTTTATTTTGAACTTTTAGCTCCCTCAGAAATTAGCGCGCGAAAATGGGGTAGAGCCTTCGAGACAAACGCTTCTGGTCCACTCCAGTATCTAGTATGAATATTTGGATTGAGATCCAGCACCTTCGGCGGAATAATTGAGTAATACTCATAAGCCGCCAGCAGGCAGTCGATAGTATGCATTCAAAACTGGAATACGTGGTAGAAAACATATAGAAATCACAGAGGGACCCACTGATGACTTACAGCAGCGTGATGTGGCTGAGCAGAGTCGGTAAAACACGCGTCTGAGCTTTTTGCTAGCATCTGTGCTCTCAGTATTGTGAGTTACTCAACATGTGCCATCATTATTTTTCATGAACTAGCTACTTTGCTAAGTCTGTCACAAATTTCCTCCCTCGTAGATAGGCTTGAAATCGTTATGAACCGCAAAAGAGTCGTTTGGGAATGAAGAAGCTTTAAGATAGAAATAACGAGGAAAGCTGTTTTCCTTGAAAGTTACAAAAATGCTAACTGCTGCATAATCGTTAACAGCAATGATAATAGTGATGGTTACCAGTAGTAGTAGTTGTTGTTGTTGTACTGTAGACCTATACATCTGGCGTGCCGGGCAACAATCTTTGGCTGTTTGAAGAACAGAGGTTTGGGTGGACAAACAATCATATGGCGAATCACACAAATAGACCTGAGCGAAGTACCGACAACTCGGACTTACCAATCCAATTGCTTTCTAGCCATGATTTCTTGTCAAGCCTTTTGAAGTCAAATGCAACTAAAGGTCCGGGTGCGCCGGCTGCATCTATTTCCATCCACTGTCACTACTCTCCTGTGTGGATGGGAAGGCGTTTATCGTTTCAACCGTTTAGGCTCCATTCAAACGACCATGGGGTATAAGTTGAAGAGGACTGTAATTACGGACCAAAATAACTCTTACAATTCGACCAATCCACAAAGTCCTGCAAGGCTAACATGGCAAATTGCACTCTTCCGGTTTCCTAAGCTACCCTTTGGGCCAACGTCTTACTGTATATTCAACATCATCACTCTTTCATCCCTGGAACGGTTCTGGCAATCCTCCATAGAATAAAACACGAAATTGGCCGGGGATGATAACGGCGCACTCCAGGTTTCTGATAAAGTTTGCGCATGGATTGAAAATACATACATCCTAAACTAGCATAGGAGTGGCTTGTTATGAACAAAGTCACTGAACTGCGGATTTTTTGGTCTTCTTAGGGGCCGTGCGTGCTTATATGAAAACTCCTGACGAGTTCGCTGCCGGTAACCAGCCCAATCCATTCCCCTCTCAGAGGCCTGGGAAAAGGAGGAGGCTTGATTCCTTATTTAAAGCGACTTATAAATGCACTTGTGCTTGAAGTGAAAATTCACATCTCAATGCATAAACGGTAAGCAAAGGTGATCACGGTGACTACAGTTCTAATGGCTCAACATTTCAAACGTAGATGAACATCCATCCTCGGTGATGTCGCTGTCTCAAAGGCTGCCTACGTAGACTGCACCGGAGGGGGGGGGGCGTGGACGGCTTAGTGACAAGCACCTTACTTGTTCCCCTTTGGGGGTGCGGACGATGTCGACGTGTAATCAATATGTGTTGCCCCGGTCATTGCCGCTTGTTTGCGCCTGTCCGCATCAGTGAGGCCACTGACTGCTACACGTCTATCGGGGTCTCTGATTTATCTGGCGGCATCCTCCGTCATCGGCATTCGCGCATGGCCTGCGTTAAGGTCCTATAGGCGGTTTCGCGGGTTAAAATCCTCCACGCATTCCGCTCCGCCTGTCTTTAAATCAAATTTACCACCATGCCTGCCTACGTCACTGTTTAAGCTGGATTCGTTTACGTCTGACTTCCTGCTCGCAGTTCCTTGGGTGAGCACTTCCCGCGGGACCAGATAGGCTGCAGAGAGGGTCACACAACTGTTGATGAGGTTTATCTTGGTGTTCCAATCCTCAAACGCTTCTGTGAATTCCTGATCACTGAATATTTTAGCTTCCTCGAAAAGGGGCTGTGTCTAGATGGTGCACAGCGTTTTACTACCAGCAAAGTCTGGTCAATCATCCTTATTATCCATGCGTGTTCACCCACGCGGGTCTCTGGTCGTCTATCGGAATCTCCATCACAGCTCATATCGCAGAGACTTCACTGGACGCGACAGTCAACGTTCTTTTTTTCGCCTCGCACCAAAGTTTTCAGATCTTGCGACCAGATGTCGTACTGCCGCCTCAAGCCCGTAGGCGACACCGCATTTCGGTGAAAGTAGGGGACGACCGGCCGTTTTGGATATGTTCTCAGTGTACGATGTTACACATTAGAGTATCGTTTGTGCCACTGTGGGTCCGACAGTTCATATGGGCTGTCGACCGGACTCTCTAGAGCTGCTGAAACACATGAAGACGGTGGACGCAGGTGAAAGCAGTGGAATTCGACTACTTTGTCTTTCTCCTCCCTGCAGTACGCGTGTGTTCTCTCGTAGAGACAGGATTTACCCAATGTACGATTGGTTGTTGTTGCCTGACGACGATTACCAAGTCAGAAATAAACACCACAGTCCCAAGTGTTTTCTTTTTCATATATCAACTCCGAGTAAGAGACGACCCCATGACTACACCACATTTGTGCGGACATTTTTGAAACCCCTACTTTCACCATCAGTGCTGCGAAGCGACTGCTCCTGCTAGCCTGGATTTGTTCAGTCTCGCCGGCTGTTTCGTATTATAGTCGTACCGGACGCACAACCCTTGGTATGCCTGTTCGTGAAGGATTGATTCTGTCCCCTTCTCAGCCGACCGCTGGTGAACTCGCCTGACTACTGTCTCATTCGTGGTCATCGCAGTTGCCGAAAAATCGCTGCGGCCGTTGGCGGCTCTCTCGTAACCGGATGGACCAGTCAGCTTCCACTGCGCGTCGGTGAGCAGATGTCTCATACCGGTCGAATGGTCTCTGCTCGACTCTATCTATTGTCTGGCGGGTGTTAATTGTTGGATAAGCGGCACTTGGCCCATTTGTGGTGTTGGCCCTGTCCGGACTGGACTTAGTCTTAATTGTAGCGTCTAGTATCAGAGGAACAGGTTTACGACCCGACTAAGTGCATTAACCGAAAGCCAAACTTTGAGAACAGCCCGGTTATTTTCTTGTTGGTTCGACCGATGGCCCCTGCCTCCCCGAAGGTGAAACTGCTTTTCTTGTATTTGGTCATATACCAGGCACAGTTCACCCCCACGATTAACTGCATGCTGCTATCCCTGTTTTGTTGCGTCAAGGCCTTTGTCCATTTCACTAACGTAGCTCGCACTGCAATTTTGGAAGGGCATGCTATAAACCACTGTTTATTGTTTTGTTGCCGGCAGCGGGTCTTTGGGTCTCATTATCTGCTGTCTTACTTCAAATTTTAGTTTATAAGTCACACCACTTCAAGAAGGGTTCATGATTCCTGCTGCTGCCCCCGAGGCGTTCTTCAGATACGGGACCACGAGCAAGGAACTCGATTTCCCACCGCCCGAAATCTGGCGAGCAGGCTTTTTCAGGCAGTTGCGCATGCAATATCATGGGCGACCACTGACTACGGATAGAAAATGTAGGTATTTCACTGCCGCCCTTCTCCCATTGTCGTCTTTGAAGGGTTTCTGCAGAGGCTCGAACGATTGATCTTCGGTTCGTACCCTCCCCCCTTAAAAAAATTCTGGTTCGGATACTTCAACGACACGTTTTTCTTACTCAAAAGGAGCGGCATGCAAGATTTTAAAGCACTGTTGAACTCACTCTTTCACGAACTGTAATCTATCATAGAAGACGAAGTCAACGATCATTTGCCCCTCTTCGATGTACAAGTTACAGGTATAGCGGGCTAAAAGATAACGACTATGGTTTGTCTTATGGCAAAGAATACTAGAGGCACTTTCCTGTCCAACGGCAATCACCTTATTAGCCACAAATGCCGTTTTGTCAGAATTCTGTTCCAACTGGTTCAAACGCACTGCAGGGACGAAAACGGGAGAAAGGAGGAAATTTAACGCTTGCACCCCTATTCCCAGGTAATAGTTGACCCTGGTCCTTTCACTGTCTGACCGAAAACGAATGAAACTGTTGTACATAGTTTATCTAAAAGACTGCAGCACTACGCCTTCGAAAACCAGTTCAGATCCAGCTACTCCACTCAGGTTTGGAGGTACTCCCGTTTGTACCAGCTATCCTGTCGCTGCTGTCTCGAATACAACTGCTGGATGCTTCAGAGAGAAAGTTTTAATGGTCAACCAAGGACAGTTGGAGACGATGAGCGATAGTCGCCCTTTTCGGCAATCCTACCTCCTCAACCTACTTGATTTCATCACACTCGTAAATCTACGACCGGCCCTCCTAGGCGCAGGGTACAGTTAGCCATGGATGATAATAATTGGGTAATTCATATTGGCCCAACTGTAAAAAACTCGGCGCCTCGGTGGGATTCGAACCCACGCAGTAAGGGGAAGGCTTTAGCGCAGCCAACGCTCTAACCACCTGAGCTACGAGGCAAAAGTCGTCCTTTCCGATGTTCCCTCCAATTATTCCCTCCTTCTAAGTTCACAGCGAATGATACACAGTCTAATGACGACGCCTCCAAACCCCTACTTCGCAGCCCCAGGTGGCGGCCTGCGCGTATGCTGGAAAACTGAGAGACAATGAATGGCTGTGTTTGCGAATTTGCCCACCCTGGATGTGAGTACGCACGCACTTCGATGTTCTGGTGATTAAATGGTGATCGTCAGCGCTAGGGGGGACCAAGTCACGGTTCGTGGTGGTCACACAAAGGTTCCGCTCGTACGCCCGCACCACGTGTATGCGCGCCACGCAGCGTGTAGAGGGGTGTGAACATTCATCAGACACATGAACGCGCGCATGCTCTTCGCACGGACTCGAACCGGCGGGAGGCCCCGGCGGATACGCCGCTGCCGCCCCGTGTCTCAGCTTGCACGCCAACGATCGCGTCAGACAAGTGTCAAACGTTGGAACAGAGAGAATACCAGTTCAAGTTAGTTAGTAAAACGCATTAAAATGCTGGGGAGCACCACGGGACCGGAGGCCCGTGGTCAGTTATAGAAAGAATAGGACTGCCCTGATTAACTGAGATTCTTAAGCACAAAGAGGCGAAGAAGTAAAGCACAACTGAGGGATGTGTGGATGCTCAACAAACTCAGTTACCGGGCTGCCATTATGACTGCCGCTCTCCTGACGACTGGCAGTTGTCGAAAGGGGTGCTGGCCAAATGTCAAGCATTTGCACCACTCAGTACTAGGAAAGGGCTACTTTTCCACAAATAATAATTCAACGGACAATCGAGTATCAAGGCGGCCCAATTTTAATTGAGAATCCTTCGTTAAGAGGCCTATCATATACTTCATATACAGGTAAAATATGAGAACAACGGACAGTTATAAGAGCGCTTAGCGTGGTCACATTGCTTCGGGAATAATGGCTCGCCAATTTCCACAAACAAAAACCGTAAGATCCGTTTAATGAGCGCTTCCCCCGTTGCAGAGTCATACTTGAGTTCAGGCTCAGAAATGACAAAGCAGACGAACCATGGGTGTTAGCTTGACGAAGGGCCAATTAGCAAGGTTTCATGCACGGCGAAAACAAATGCTGTTGTTAGCTGTGGTTGGTTAGTGAATATCACGTCCTCTGAAAAGACTGCGAGTCAGATCCCGATCGACCATTCCGTACTGCGATTCTTACGCGTACGATTCAACGAAACCGTGAGCGTGGATAGCGTAAAGACACAGCCCTCGAGCATGAGCACATTTTCTGCTCTTCCCCTTTCAGACTGGAGATTCAGCGCTGGATACAGGTGTGCCCACGGTTCGTACAGTTGGTTGGGGACAGTGAAGTATGAGCTAGTCAAGCAAAGCCTTGGAATGAACTAGCAAAAGCAAAACGCCACACAGATGAATTTATGTTTAGAGTCTTTGGTAATCCTCATAGGAGACTTACATCAAGGTCTCAATACTGTTGGTATGAGAATTGTGTTTGAGGCCTTACTCCGCGTATAGAGTTTTCTCTTGACGAAACAGTTCATACTTAGGTCGGTTTTTCTGGCCTCCTATCAGTGAGCTAGAGAAACACGGGTAAATAGATCATTGGAAGTTGAAAGTCGTTTGCAGGTCCCCTAAGTTACGAATGACTACGAACGTGCATCATTTACTGAAAGGTCCATTTGTACGGAATTAAAGTACTTCGCGAAGCACAGAGGGAAGAGGAAATTAGAACTGTTTTACCATTTAGAGGGGCATCATTTAGAACTGCATCGTATATGGCAGCAGGAGACAACAAGTGTGAGACAGAAATTTAGGCAGTTTGAAAAATAAAAGCCCGACCGACAGACGGTGCATAAACGACTAAAGAGACAAGAAGAACCATACCAGAGAGAGAAAATGAGGTAGAACTTGACGCCCGTATTCGGATAATATCAGCTTCCACAAAAAATATGAATAAATTACCAGGTATAAAAGTATGTGAGCACTTTAGCCAACACACGTGGTATCAGGAAGAAGCCGGTGGGGCTGAGCCGGCATTCGCTTGTTTCTGTGCCTCTGGGGCCAATCAAAACTCGATAAAAGAACGTGTCCGCCATAAGGAGCCAATCAGCATCAGACTTTCTGATACGCGTCGGGCCGAAGGCTTCGGGGAGTGGGGGTGGCGAGTCGCACCAGTCGCACTCTCGCGTACTAGGCGGAGCTCGTTCGTGGCCTTCGAATACGGCATGGAATCGTACCCGTGATCGGCCCTCTCGTTTTTAGCAGAGCAAGTCTGTTTTTGCATACAATAATTTAAGTAGTCTTGCTAACACCAAGCACTGCTTATGAGGAGCCCTCCATTTACAACGATGGGCAACTCAAGGTCCTTCAACTTGGTTCATACCGAGAAAGGAAGATACGCAAAGGCACTCAAGTATTCTGACAAAATTCGCCAGGAAATAAGTAGTTTGGAGACTGTTGACTAAAGCGCATGTTAACGTAGCATTCAAAATTAAGAATGCGGAGCAGATAAGGAGGTGCCATTGGAAACTTCACCAAATAAGCCTCCCCAACACATAACCTTCGAAAAAATGTCGCCCATCCAGTTGACAGTTTCACTGAAGTTCAAAATGGCATTCATGTTGCCTGTTAAGGCACAGATTATAAGCCATATTGGGCGAAAAAAGTATCTTGAGCGGAAAAAAGATTCAAAACTTTTTGTCTTCGGAACGTTGAGGGTGCTTGGAAAATAGGGCTCCCTAGATTTGTTCCCGAGAGGAAATCTAGACACAAACCATTGAGATAAAGACAGTACGGCCCACCTTGTATGCGGTTAGAAACGGGCCGTCCGCCAGCTATTCGGTCCGGAGAGCGCGTTTTAGTTCACTTTTCATATACCGATGTGCGTCAGGCTAAGAAAACTCCAATTTGATTTTTTAAGCACAGCAAAGTGTGACATACGCCAGTAGCCATAATCTCAGAACTGAAGAGCACTTGAGACAAACGTAGGGCTACGTAACTGAGGGGTGGTGGGAAATTTGAATAGAAAGGTAGGTAGTTCAGACTTTTACTTTGAAACGGACAAAGTTTACAATAAAATACTTTGGAACTCAAGTTTCAGCACAAAAGAAAAAAGGCACACTTAACTAGTACTGTAATGAGTTCCCGCGAGGACTTTATATTTTTCAAGGACGTGGGTGCCTAGTCAGTAAACCACGCCACCACTTTGCCCGAATACATATAGGCGAAAATTCCATTCTAGTCGGTCAAAAATATGACTAGAGAGAAAAATATTGCTGATTCAGATTCAAAAGTCACTTATCAGAGTTAACAAAAGTGCGAAATTCTAACTAAAGAGGGTGTTTAGCGGCAGAGGTTTCGACTAAGAATAGGAGCCCTAATAATTTTAAAATTGTACAAAATCAGAGTCGGATATGTCGATTTCTCTACTTTCCCAACACTGTGACATTCCGACAACGTTCGGCAAACTCAAGCGATCTTAGTCCGGTAACGAGTGCGACGTTTTAGAGCAGGCCCGAATACAGTTTTCCGATTAGAAGGCAATTGCAGTCCTTGCCTGACCTTGTAACGTCATTCCGGTCATGTGGCAAATCCCTGCAGTTGTAATGATGCTGGCTTGATGGCCGAAGCACAATATCAATCAGTAATTAATTAGAATTGTTGAAAGTCTCAAGCAGAGGACTCATTACGATTACAGAGTCTGTCTGACTAGCTGCTCAAGATCACATATCCCTACTCCGGTGTAATCAAAGTTTTATTAAAGATGTTGGAGAAATCCGAGAAAGTGCGGAAAAGTCATCCATGAGCACATTTGGACAAGATGAACTTTCGCCTCGGACGCCAGTAAATATGAGAACAAGACTGCTCATTTACAGCTTATCTTTCTTCCGCAAACAGCCGTGGCCTTACCCGAAGCATAATGGATAGGGTACCTATCCCCCGATCGGCAACTTCAAGGCCTTTACACATACACCTATTGCTGCCTCCCACCGGCCGTTTAACAGGGACATAAGAACTCAACGTTGAACCCATAGACACTTTGTTCTGAAACTCATGCAAATGAAATTCAGTTCGTAAATATGTTCCAGAATGGAAAAAAGTATACGTTTGGGATAGAAATGATGAAGAGGGTGGAACAAAATCCTAAATGAAATAAACATGTCAACTTGCCATTGAGAAACGTCTCACAAGACCGAGAGGACCTCCTCTGAGATCGGGAGAATTCGTCGAAAGCCACTTTCGTGTTAGCTGAAATGTTCCTCCTCGTGGCCGACAGGACACGACCCGCGCGGAAATGGTCGGACGTCTCGCCAAATGCCCAAAGTCAGCTGGATACAAATTTACCGTCGTTTTAGCCTACTTTTGAGTCATGGCGGGTTATTGACGAAAAATAGACCAGAAATATCCATCTACGTCTGTTCTTTTTGCTGATAACACATGCCGCGCAGTAGAAGCGCAATTATGCTACTTCTCCAACGTGTAATCCACTGACAAGTTCGTCCATTTACAACGGCCATACGTGGAATCCGATTAATAAGAGGAAGTCAGATAAACGGCTTAGGGGAGCCCAATCAGAATAAGCTATTTCTAACCCCTGAGAATGAACCTCTGTTAGTGCTCTGTGTGATAAGCTTCAAGCGATCCGCGCGGAGATGTCGTTCGTCACTTAGGACCTTTTTTGCTGATATTCATGTAGTCACTTTAGAAGCCCCAATTAAGAAGGACCTAGTCCTCTCCGAAATGCTACGATTTAAGTGAATGAATATGCCCAAGAATATTAATTACGATTTTTTAAATATTCGTCGGAGATTGTTAGTATCGCAGTTGCGCCCCACTGCTACCGACTGCTAGCCTTTGCATTTACGCTGTAAGTGCAGTCATAGGTTAGACTGACATGTGAACAAAGTTGTATTATCTAGCTTCTTCCATGATATGCCTAGTGTGGCGTATACAAGAACCATGGGTACAACGATTTGAGCATTTATAGGTTGCTGATTGTCCTTTCAATGATACCTCTCCTGGAAGATTGCAGTTCATAGGATTCAGCTCGAGACTTCCTCAAGACCATCCATCTGTTAGACTGCCATTCTGGGTGCCCGCTTGCGATTACAGTCCTTGCTTGTGTCATTAAGTAACTAGTTCATCCTCTGTTATTCTGCTGACATTAGGGCTCTCTCAGGGGAATATTACTGAAGTAAGAATTGGGATTTGCAGTTCTTCCCACCACGAAAAAGTGCCATTTTTCTTCTTATAAAAGATATCAAGGAAATAGCTCCTTAGAGTTAAATACGCAAAGTCGCACTCTGTAGTTCTTCTGCATTATTCTTTGACTACCGAACTTTATTCCCTGTATGAATCCTGTGCTTAACACGCCGTGCTGGAGTTGTGTGCGTGCAAGCGGTTACTCAAAATGTAGGAGTTAGACCAAAACAGTTTGTATGGCCGGACAATACGTCATATGTGTCCTGTCTACTAAGGTCAGTGGAGTTACGGGAGATTTCAAGTGGTTAGATTAATCTCGCAAAGTTTATTTTCTGGACTTTATGAGGGTAATCGATTTCCAACAACATATGGCTGTTTACAACGGAAGATAATTTAACGTATTCTGAAGCGTCGTTAACTCATCTAACCATGTGACAGGACAAAATCGCATAGAGTGCGCTCGATTTAAATCTACGAGTCCGTAAATGGGATTTTCACGGATGATTGTACAGATAGGAATAGTCTATATCCGGACAGTTAGGAATCGTGGCAAAATATGCTGTCAGCTCCAAGCTCCACACTAAATAGGGTTGGCACACCAAAATTTTGATAAAAGAAGTCCTCCAGATCTGTATTTTCATTAGCGGCAAACCGCGGACGAGTTATTTTTTTATACAATCGGCTCCTCCAAAAATTTATTCACTAATGTCTACTTTTCCAAAAACCCAAACACCTACTTCCTGTGCGGATATTCAAACAGCAATCTTAGACTTTATTCTACTCTGCCTTGGCGCAGCAGGCCTGAACGCTGATCGTCGTTCACGTTGTGATGAGCAATCAGTGGCGGATAGATATCAGCGGCAAAGTTTAGAAAGACTGCATAATCACTCCTGACTTGTATGGGATTCACAACCGGCTAAATATTGACGCCTGGCTGGAAAGTTCGGGAGATTAAGCTCTGGTTCGGCCGATTTGGAGTCCAACGTACTACCAGCAGCATATGAGCCTGTACCTTTCTAATGTGCTGAAAGTCGCTGCAGCCTCGTTTTGCCTGATCTCGAGTACAGCTGACATAGTTCGTGACTCCGGGTACACTTCAACTATATTGGTTTGGATTGGAATAGCGGGTCTTCCGCGCCTGAATTTGGGGTGTGGTCGACAGACCGCGGCGAAAAATAAAAATTCATTCGAAATCCCTTCACTTTTTCTGCAAACCGTTAGATTTCTGCACTCCAAATTCATGCGTTGGACGTGAAGATACAGTAAGTGACCGATCTCATGAAATGTTGGCCGAACATCTAAAATGCACTTCCGATTTGGAAGGATTACTTAGGTGGGGTTGTAATATTGATTATCGTGTAGCATAATCCAGTAATATTTCGGACTGGCCAGGATGTCGACTTTTGAATGCACTTCATTTCGATCTCCTGCAGAGACCACACTCGGTTAAAAATTGCTGCTTAAGTAGCACGCACTTTTCGCATTGAGTTTCGATGGTCATTAAAGTTTAAATATATTTTATAGAACACTTGCACAAACTATGCTTTCTTCTACTCATTTGGTAGCAAATCATATCGACTTTACACTTTTTGCTTGAAGACAGAGTAAATTTAGGTTTTAAAGAGTTTTCCAATTCCTGAATTTTTTTAAGCCAGATCAGTCGTTGCATTAGCGTTTTGCGATCTTAGTCTACGAGATGCATGCTTTCCGCGTGAGGAAAGTCATTTATTTCTCTATGCCTTTAAGAATACACCATTTAGAGCTCATGAAATTTTACAATTAATGCAGACTATGTTATGCATTTCATGAGGAGCATTGGTAAACAGACAGGTACGGTGCTGTTTGAATGTACATTGCACGATCTCAAAAATCTTATGCTTAAAATTTTTTTATAAAATCTGAATATACCTTGTCTTCAAGCATAAAAAGTAGAGTCGACGTGATTTGCTACCAAATGAGTAGAAGTACGCATATTTTTGTGCATGTCTTCTAAAAAATGTATTTGAACTTTAATGACCATCGAAAATCAATGCGAAAAGTGCATGCTACTTAAGCAGCAATATTTTAACCGAGTGTGCTTTCTACAGGAGATCAAAAAGAAGTGCATTCAATAGCCGACATCCTGTCCACTCTGAAATATTACTGGATTATACTGCAAGATAATCAATATTACAACCCCACCTAAGTAATCCTTCCAAATCGAAAGCGCATTTTAGAAGTTCGGCCAACATTTCATGAAATCGGTCACTCACTGTAATACGAATGCTAAAAGAAGGACGAAGGGGTGCCAGTGGTAATTTATAGGCACTGTGAAGTCGAGCAAATAACAATCTGAAATCTTATTTGTCCTCTATTTTCCTCACAGAAGGACAGAAATCTCGCGGTTGTCCCTCAGACAAAGTCCATCGGGGCTAAGTAAACAGCCCATTAAAGCAATGTCCGCCGTATTGCCATTCATGTGATACTTACCCGAAACAAAAACTGAGCGCTGTCTATTCTTTTGTGGCCACGAGCCAGCCTCCATGTCTTTGTCTTTTTACACAGAAGGCTTTGTCTCCGGCGACGAAGCCTTAAAGGATGCAGAAACTTATTTTTGTTGAGTGACAAAGAGCTAGGCAACAATTGAAGTCACCCAAAATCACGGCAAGCCAATCAGAATTTGGGCTTTTTTCTAGCAATTCCCTTCTACTGATTTGTGCATGAACCTCAAGAGAAGAGTATACTTGCTCCACAAAGATTACCGACAAGGAGGAGACAGACTTGAATGACCACATCTGGGTTGCTTGGCATCCCTAACCGGCCAGACCCAAAACCAGGCCGGGAGTTTAATTCGAGCTCATTTGCGGGGTTGGCAACGGGCTCACGTCGTCGAGGGAAAATGAGTCAAAACTGCCCGAATATGTAGTATTACAAAACCATAAAGTCTGAAATTGTAACTCAACTGCTGGTTTAACTTTTCCTTTTAATTGCTGTGCTGTTCTCGACAATACAGATTAGAAAATATTTAGAAAGTTGCCGTAATTTCCTGTTTCGTGCGAACAAATCGTCAGGGTAGTGTAATGGGAAAGATGAAATTAACGGAGCTCTCAGATGGAATCAAAACCACAAGGGGCAAAGTCAGCTTGATCCGGCTTTGGCAAGCATTAGGCGCTGTTAAACATGAGAAAGGTATTTAAATGTCGGCCTAGGCAATTTTTCCAAATAAAATGAATCGGTAGTGGAGGATGTGATATAGTCCAGGGATAAAATTGCAAAGGGCACAGACGATCAAATATGCACAGTTTGATGTCATAAAATCTAATGACATAGTATTCCACTGCTCATGGTCATTGCATCTTGATGAAATTAACCGTTCAGTATGAAAATTTGATAGATAAATAAAAGAAGGGAATGTTGATCTGACAGGGGGGTGGGCACGATGTGAGGGGGCGGAAAGTTGTATAGGCTACCGAGTTTGTGCTACAGCGAAACCTCGTCAAGCTTGATTACGGTTGCACAGCATGAGACGTTAGTAAGTCATGTAGAGGGAGTGAGGATTCAGGAGGGAAGAATGGAGTTATTTCCCTCTTACCACGACTGCGAGGTAGCTCATGTTATCCAATTGCTTACATAACTATGGTTTTCTCCTTATTGCCGCGACTTCTGAATAACATAGGATATGCCCGATCGCTGCCCGACGCAGGACTTCAAATATAACCGTTGGACTAACGACATGATCGGTGTCTACAAGATGCCTCATATTTGAAATTCTGGGTGCCTTATTTTCCATTCTCGGCAGTGCCCAGCAGACCGAGTTGCCACTTACTATACGTGCGCCCAACGATGTGTATCCGAAACTACGTGAAAACTCATAAATGCAGTTTAATGTCCCGTGCATAGGAAGGATATCTGTAATTGGTCTAACTGGAATAGTCATGATAGTACTTTTGAACAACAAGGCCGAAGTGGCGTATGTACATTCAGTCGTCCATCGAAGCTGTCGCCTAATTTGGCTTTGCTCATTATCGCCCTTGAAAGGAAGGTAGATGCTCACTTACTGTTTCGTCTCGGACATTTCTAGTGGATGGCCTTACTCGGGATGGTGATACTTATCTCTAAATTTCCCAGAAAACGCCGTTCGGGAAACTTATTTATCATTGATCGCATCCGTTGGCTCTATTGAACAGGCAAAAAACCAAGCTTTGTACTCTCTGAATTGGACCGGAACCGAGTAAGTGCAGGTACTGTCCTCTTCTTCTTATTGTTTACTAATTGTATATTGTGCCTCTGTTCTGGAGCAGATCCATGTATCCCTTAGTATCCCTTATGGAGACTGTTTGCACACACCTTAAAAATAGTAATAAACTTGCAAAAGCTAGATTACCCGAAAGGTCACTCCAGCTTCTAAATTAGTCTCATGATGCCGAACGGTTTAAAGGCAGAACATGGCTTTTGCGGGTATAGATGACTTCGGCTAGTTCGGTCGGCTGATTATTCGGCTCAAATGCAGAGTAAAAGAAATAGATTAAATTTATTGCCGCAAAAAATGGAGTTATTTCTGGCCTATTGGCCGTCACCGGCCGCTCACACCCAACCCCAGGTGTACAGCGCCTGGAATTCGAACCTGGGATCTTCGGTCGTCGAGTCTAGTACTCTGAAAATTAAAGCGAGAATTTGCTGTTTTGTCGGTTGTTATCGGGAATATTGATGTCGATAGGGTGGCGCTCAGCGAACAGGTTGCAGGACATGCTTGCTCCGATCACAACCAACAGGACAACGAGCCCTTACTTCACTGAACGAGCATCAGACTCAATAATCAAAGACCCGAGTTCTAACCCTTCGTCTCTACACCTGGAACAGCGTATGGCTGGCTGGTAACGGCTAAAAAAAACAGAAATGGACATTCTGGTCTCCTTTTTCTTTATCGGTATCTGCATATTCTACCAGTCAATACGCAACTGTCTGCAAGGGCTCTAGATTGGCCTCCAGGGCACAACGGGACAGGCATGTCCCGTAAACTGATCGGTGGGGGCCAATCTACCATCAAGAATATACCACCAGTTTATGACTTCGGGGAGTACTTTTTGCATATACAAGGTAAATTCGCGTGAGAAGGGCGTGAACCAATTTATCCTGATGACAGTGCGGAGGAATAAGCTTCGCTCTGTCTTGGAGGCGGGTATTTATAACCTACGAAGGCAATTGCATGGCACTGGCAGTCAGTAGTCGAGGAATTTAACCACCAAACATGGAACACTGGGATGGCCTTCTCAGGCCTACACCAGGCAATATAACTCATGAAATGTGGATAAACTGACAAAAAATTTCAAGTCAATCGAAACCGGATCAAGTGAGTCGACTAAACTTAAGCACAGACGATACATTAAAAGTAATATTGCGGTGTTCCGAAATAGCGACTTTCTTAAGAAACACGGAAATTTCCAAAAAGCAAAAATTTTAGTCAAGTTCGTAAACTCAATTTCTAAAACTGTCCAAAACCTGTATATACAAACGACCAAGTAAAAAAAGTAGCGTAGACACATTGATGTTTAAAAATATCTTGTATATACTCACTATTTATATATTAATTAAAAATTAGTGTAATATGAAGTACGATAGTAAGTCAACAGCCTAGATTTCGACTATGTGTTCCAAAGTGGTTTAACGATAATTCGAGGTAATTTTCCCGTTTTTACATTGACCGCGATGTGAGCAGTTCACAGCTTACGCGGTTGTCACCTCCAGCAAGAATTTGTGCTTCGTCAAACTTAAATATGCAGTAGGGTCCCATAGAATAAACCGCAACTTGGGTGCTGGCGTCTTTCCTCCTCACTGCTGCTGCGTTCTCGGTCGCCCACGTTCGCAGTAGTCTTCCGATTTCTGCAAAACAGTTGCTTTTTTCACAACTGAATCAAGCCCAGTAAACAACTTCAGATGTTTCTTGCCGTGGCAGTGGGTTTTTCGACCTCCTGATCTGGCGCCTTATAGTTGCCTCCGGCCTGTGTGCGCCTCCAATTCCAAGGGGCGTGAGAAGGCGGCTAACGGCTTCTGAGACTTTTCTCACGTACGGGAGGGCTCACCACCATTTGAGGCCGGTTGGGTTTTGTCTTTCGTCTTGTTTGTGCAGGCACTGGTTGACGAAGTTGCGCGGGTAGCCGTTGGCATTGAATATTCGTCGAAGATATTGTAATTCAACAACCTTGTCTTTTGGTTCACTGCAGCATGTCTCCGCATGCTGTTATAGTACCCTTACGCGACTGCGTTTGGGACTGATTGAGAAACCGGAAGACCATACTTCTGGACTCACTCAAAAATTAAAATTAAACGTCGAACAATGGAAAAGCCCACACAGAATGCCTACGATGAATCGGCCTTTGTTTAAATGAAAAACCGTTAGCAGTCAATGTTACCATGACCTCTGGCTGCACTCGACGAGGACATCGTTTCAAGGATGCCGGCGGTTCGAATCCCAACGGCAGACTTAAAAATGCACTTTCTGACTATTGTAATGGACCCCTTAAAGTTCAATAACACGATCTCAAGTTTCGGGTCCTTCCTTCATAATGCGACCTAAGCCTCGCCCATTGTAGTAAACACATCTTAGTTGCCCCAAGAGGAGTTCGCCCAAGTAAAGGGTCTGTAAATACTAAAATATTATTTGCATGTAAATTTTCTTCGCCTATCTGATATTTTTAATATATGCCAAGAGGTGAGTTCCTGGAAGTAGTCGTGAAGAGGGAGACATGATCGCTGGAACAAGAGTTTTATTAGCCTGACGTTTGGGGTTCTCACTCGAATCCATCATCAGAGACGGGCAAGACCAAGAACCTTACCCAACACCAAATGTCGTCTCTCCTTATGGCTCACAGGCCGCGCGAAGTGATTTCCAAGGCCGAACGTGCTGTACTTAAAGGACTCAAGGCCGATAAAGAGTTCGTTATCGTGCCTGTGGACAAGGAGCGCTCCAAGGGTGTTTTGACAGGAGTGACCACCTTCAGAAGGCCAAACGTTTACTGGAGGACCGGCAGTCCTATGCCCCCTGCGCAACCAACCAGTTAAAAATCCTGACACGCGAAACCAATGCGACGCTGTTGTCATTGGCCAATTCGAGTGCAATATCGCCGGCTGACCGAAGCATGGCGAGAGCCCAGGACACCGCATTTGCCCGCTTCGATGGTCTTTCCAAGGTGCACAACGCGGGTGTCCCCCTCCGGCCCATCGTCTCACTCAAAGGTACTCCAACTTACGGGCTGGCAAAATGGTTGTTTCGGCGTCTCAAATATCTAATCGCAAATTCAGACACTATAGTCAGTCCGTCAACCCAATCTTTAGAGAAACTGAAAGGGGTAAGCCTCCTGCCAAGTGACGTCATGGTATCCTTTAATGTCACGTCCCTTTTTACTTCTATTCAGCAGGACCTGGCAGTCAACACCATCGAACTACTCCTACGAGACAAGCAAGATGAAACTCAGAATCGCGTTAGACAAGACCAAATCCTCCAAAACCTGCAGTTCTGTCTCTGGACGTACTTTATATTCGACGGGACAATCTACGGGCGGACGAAGGGCACGCCAATGGGTTTACGGATTGCAGGACTCATAGCCGAGGCGGTCTTACAACGGTTGGAGACGGTTGGAGACAGCACAGACCAAAATTCTAGACTCAATATGTTGATGCTACCTTTGTCGTCATCAAACGGGATCAGGCGTCGCAATTCAGAGAACATCTCAACGCCATCTTCCCGGACATCTAATTTCCGGTGAAGGAAGAGGAAAACAACCAGTTGGTCTTTCTGGATGTCCTCATTTCTGCAAAGATTGTAGAGGCCTAAAAACCAAAGTATTCAGGAAGGCGATAAACACGACGCAAGTAATCAGCTACAACAGCAACCACCCAATCAGCCACTAACGCAGCCGTATAAGGGCAATATACAGCGTGCGGAAACACGCTGCAGTGAACCGAAAGACAAGACTGTTGAATTACAATATCTTAGACAGATATTCAAAGCCAACGGCTACCCGCGCAACTTCGTCAACCAGTGCCTGCACAAACAAAACGAAAGACAAAACCCAACCGGCCTCAAATGGTGGTGAGCTCTCCCGTACGTAAGAAATGTCTCAGAAGCCGTTAGCTGCCTTCTCACACCCCTTGGAATTGGAGTCGCACACAGGCCGGAGGCAATTATAAGGCGCCAGATCATGAGGTCGAAAAACTCACTGCCACTGCAAAAAACATCTGAAGTCGTTGATGGGGTTTGATTCAGTTGTGGGCAATGCAACTATGTCGCAGAAACCGAAAGACTACTGCCGATGCGGGTTACCGAGAACGCAGCAGCAGTGAGGAGAAAAGACGCCAGCACCCAAGTTGCGATTTATTCGACGGGACCCGACCGCATATTTAAGTTAAGCGAAGCACAAATTCTTGCTAGAGTTGACAACCGCGTGAGCTCTGAGCTGCTCGGATCATGTTTTTTTCCGATCCTTTATCAATCAACAAGCGCAACGACCTCTCCACTCCATATTCAACGCTCCGACTTTGTCCAGACAATGTAGTTAGCCGCGAGGAGAGCTTGCGGATGACTACTGTTCCTGGTGTCAGTGTCGACGAGTCAAATTACCCAACAGATGACGAAAGCAGACAGTCAGCAACTCGTCTGCGTGCGATGAACGTGGGAGCCGATAATCTTGACTAGCACACAAGGGCATAGCAACGGCGTGGTAACCGCATATTTTAACACCTGGTCAGTCGAGCCGTGATGCAGTCGGGAGCTGCCGACTGTGATAGACATGTATCGGCCTAACAAATAAATCCTGTAAATACTGCAACACCTGAACAACTTACCACTCTTATCTGACTCTGTCTCTGATGATGGATTCGGTTGAGAATCCGAACCGTTAGGCTGATAAAGCTCTTACTCCAGAGATCGTGTTGCTTTCTTCTCGATCCGATATTTGTTCCATTTAGCTTTAAAATTCCAGGCTTAAGTCCTCATAGATGGTCACATGGGGATAAATAATGAGTTTTATACTTGTGTCATGCTATATTCGCGACTAGAATTTCGTAGACAGAGACGCTATTGTTCACGAACCCTGTTATCTACTACCAAACCAACACCACCTACTGAAACAATATAAGTAAGCACTTTTGAATAATATTATGCGAGTGGATGCCCTAACGGAAATATCGTCCAAAAGGCAATTTGGCGAGCATACGTTTGCTTTTGATAAATTCTCTTCAGGCCTGTACATTTATATGGCTATTGAAGTAATGAATGCAAAAGATACGGGTAGATAGGGGAGGGTAGGGGAGGGGGGGGGGTGAGAAACCATAATTCCAGTCAGCGCCAGGGGGAGGGTGGGTCCCGGCGAATGCAGTTACATGCGGGTGTCTGGCTTGGTGGCTTTGTCCCAATTTCACGCAGTCACGCGGAAGCGGGGCACTACTCTGACTGCAGGACGGGACACGAGCAATTCTGCTTTCGTAAGATCTCCTGATCAGAGTCCTGCCAGGCGGCTCCACAGCGGCGAGCGGTCAGTAACGGGCAAAACTATCGAGAAGTGCAACAGCTATTTCTGGGTTTATTTGTCGTTGTCAGCTACCCATACCCCTATTCCCCAGTCTATTAAAAAGTGCAGCGACCTTCCCCTTCCGTATTCGGTGCTGAGAATTCGCCTAGGCAGAGTAATTAGCGACGCGGGGGCCACACAGGCAAACACTGTTCCCAACTCCACGGTCGTTGCGTGAGATGGTCGAGCAATCATCACACCAACATCCAAAGCACGTGATGAAATTGCAGCAATTAACGGCGCTAATGTCGGCCATCAAACAGTCATCACGCCAAGTGCAACGATCCCTGATGAAGGGGGAAGTCGTGAACATTCATAGGTATGCGGCAGCATAACGACTGCATCCTATAAATACTGCAGCCTTTGTGTATGAACAATCCGTATCAGCTTTTGCCTCTGATGATGGATTCGATCAGGAATCCGAAACGTCAGGCGAATAAAGCTCTTGTCCCAACGATCGTTTCTCCTTCGTCACGACTGCTTTCTGGGACTCGTCTCTTCGTTTCTATTGGCATTTAATGGAGACTCTTTATTCAAACCCCCTATCAGTAATATGACTGCCCCACTACTTCGTTGGTTGTTAGAAGGGATATTAATAAGGACGGAAGTGCGCTTATCGACTTACTCGATACAAACCCTTGGTTTCCACATGGAACCCTTGCTTTTCACAAACGTGACGAATTGACAATTACTTTTCAGCTGAATAATACGTGGGGTTCCATACGTTCCGGGAATTTGCATTCACTTCGAACAGCACAGTTCGAAGAGGTAAGAGGTTTAGAGATCCAGATGTGCTTCCGCCACTGCACGGGGTCAAATTCGAGCACTAGCACAATAGCATTGCTGGCGGTTCGCACTCTGGAACAACGCTGAATTTCCAGTGAAGTTTCATGAGGATGCCCCCGAAGAATAGGATTCAGAAGCGATAATAAAAGAGCAATCCAAGAACATTTTACTGCAGCTATAGATAAAAGAATTGAGGGGCCGAACCCTCTGATAACCTCTGATAGCTTATCTTTACCAAGTTAAGCACTGGAATTTTACGCGAAGATAACGCAGAAAAAAAATCACTCCCCAGTTTGTCGAGGGAATATACCATCATCCAAGAAATTTTGTTTCTGTCTTAGCAAATTTTGAGCAGCATTATTTTTGACGATCACGGCAAAAATGCTGTACCTGGACGTAACAACAGGGGAGTAACGGGAAATCGCTAGATAGATATGTTCTAGGTCTGTATGTGTGAATTAAAGATATGCGGGAGTCTTCCATACCTGGTCGGGAAACTATGGTCCTCGCAGCCTACTGTTCGCTGACAGTTTTACAGTATCTGTTTCCCTGCCGGTAGATGCACTTACGCTCCCGCTGGGTAAACAGGTCGTGAGCATAGCTGAACAGTCGTCTTCGTTGTTCTCCTGACCAGTTGTGATGCTGTTGTTGTTGGCTAAAATACTGCTCAAGTGTTTGTTGTGGACCGAGGGGTGTGGTGGTACGCCTAGGTGCGGGTCCGATCGTGTCAGTCACCTGCGCCCTCCCTCAGCGCCCGTCTTCTTGACTATGTCTTGGCATCAGCTAAGGTGAGGATGAGAGAGTGCAGTAGATGCTACGCAAGCCCACATTCACTATAAACTAATTCACGAGCAAATCATCGTGCCTGCTTCAACTTGGTGGCCATCGTCGGGTAGGACGGCCGGACTGTCGTATGTTCGAATGAGAAATTCGGCTGCCTATCTTAAGCAATTGATGGTTCGACAAGCAGTAGGCACTATAAATGGAAGGAAGGCCCCAACCTACACCCGCCGCACCTCACTATACACAGTTTGGCGCGATTTAGACTACCACGGGGCATTAAATGCCATGGCTTTAAAGGTTACCAAATTACGATTCAACTCGCACCACGCAGTCAGTCCAGCGTGTTTTTGAGTTGAGCGGCCGACTGATGGACCGAGAGTTAGACTGCGAAGACTCCTTAATGACACTCTCACACATGTGAGATCTGAACTGCCTAGGCCCTTTTTGTGTAACCCTAGTGTGTGCGTTTCTGGGGCCAAGTCGTGTATGTGCTGTGCGCAGACGGGTTCTCTAGCCTTGTCAAGCATTACGCCCACTCCC
>CACRXP010001182.1:108441-127925 GCA_902702965.1 Spirometra erinaceieuropaei | reverse complement strand
CGGAGACAATGCTACTCAAATGAACCAAGTACTGTTTTAATAGTGAACATTTTTTGTTCGTGTACAGTTATTCTAACGAGCTGACATGTAATCAATAGGGTTTTCAAAGGCTTTGCCTATTATCCTTACCAAATAAACTGAAATTAATTTTACAGGATAAAAAACACCCTCAAAAAATAGAAACAGAAAAATGCGGGCAGGACTGGCCTGCATGTGGCGGTATAGAATGGATTATAGTCGGGCATCGTTAGGACCTAAATAAATGTCAGCTGTGTATGGGACTGTATAACGGATTTCATGAAGGGTTAAGTAGGCTGGTCGGTCAGGACTTGCCTGTATGTGGCCTTAAATAAGGCAAATAGTGGCGAAATTGAAAACCAGTCTCGAGGCGATAGGAACCCATATGCGGTCGGTTACATTCATCCGAATCCATCCGAGGATGGGTCAAGGGAGATATGACCAGACTACTAGTATATGACAATGCAGAAGGTTTCGCCAAGAGCGTCGATGGAGCGCATTCTGTGAGGGCACGATGCATGAACTGAAAAATTGGAAAAATTAACATTTCTGGTGGGGGATCTTAGGAAGCGAGACAATTCACCAAGGAAGGAAATGTGAACAGATACGGAAATTTAATGGCTGCATATTAAATTCCCGGTGGCCCTTTCTCAGTGTCATAGAAAAATCTGTCTGGGAAGGATGAGGAAAATAAAAGTTTAATCGAGTCAGTATTCAGATAAAGGTTGACAGGTGTCACAAGACCGAGCTTTGAGTAATGCATGCTGAGTAGCAATTAGTAGGTTATTCACTGCACGATCAAAAGCCTTAATGAAATCAAAATATACTGTGTAAAGTGCAAAACCATTGTCCCTACGTTTGAGAACATAGTCAAAGAAAGAAAGTCGACAGGTGTCATAAGACCGAGCTTTGAGTAATCCATGCTGAGTAGCACTCAGTAGGTTATTCACTGTTAAGTGACACATCATGTTATTTTTGATCAATGTCTCCAAGATCTTCGAAACTGCAGGGAGGGTGTTTATTGGACGAAAGTCATCAAATGACGTAGATTTGCCGTGCCTAGGAATGGGTATAATGAGTGATTCCTTCCACAAGGTAGGATAGGTTCCACTTTCAAAAGCAAGATTAAATATCTTGCATAAGAGGGATGGGAAAATCGTATTTGTATCGGCTTTTAAAATGCTTACTGGGACACCATCAGGGCCTGGACTATAAGATTGACGAAAACGCCGAATCGCAACAGTCACATCCCACAGAGTGAAAGTTATAGTTTCTAGAACTGTCCCGGTCAATGCATGGATGGTCGAAAGCGGGGTGGTCGAGTCTTCAATAAACGTTTTGAACAGGAAATCATTGAAGCTATCAGCGGTTAACTGGGCATCAACTATGGGATTTCCGAGAGCGTCTCGGACGATGGAATGTTGCGTTTGTCTGTGAGTCCGTATTTTTCTAGAGAAAAGTTTCGAGACATTTAACGAATGGTTTTCACTAAACTGGACATCTTCGGCTAGCTGTTTTTCTTCAGACAATTTCTTAGCCCGCTCAAAAATGTCATAAATCAAGGGCAGGACAGAAACGTCGTTCTGAAGATGGAATCGACGAGAAAGTCTGCGCAATCTGCGACGAAAGGGTAAGGGTAGGAAAACCTCATCCCCAACGTTATTTATTCTCTTACGGGTGACGAAACGAGAAATAAGCGGATCCAAATTTTCGTACAGTTTTGCAGTGCAAACATTTACACCGGAACTAAAGAAGAAATCAGTCCAGTCGTTGGAGTTAAGGTGTGGTAATAATTCGGTCGAGCGAGTTGATCGGAAATCGCGGAAAAAGCTATACTTTGGAACAACGTTTTGTCAGCCTCGAATTCCAACGTTGAAACAACTATGTCATGGTCTGAGCCCCCGAGTGGTCCTAGGAATGACACTGACGATAGCATGCAGCCTGTACAGAAAATCAGGTCAATTATGCTTGATCCTCGGGTGGGAAATTCGGCAACCTGAGTCCACATTCCAACATCTACAGCCTCAAGAAAGTCTTCGAACCTTCTGGGGCCTGAAGGCGGAGACCAGCGAACTTCAGGGAGATTACAATCACCCGCAACCAAATGATACTTAAAGCTTGAGTCGGACGCAGCATGAAATGCGTTGAGAGTAAACGGTCACAATTGTCGTTGGCGTTGGGAGGGCGATTGATGCAGCCAAAGAGTAAGGAGAAATTATTTATTAGTAAAACTTGGAGCTAGCAGCTGCCTGTTACTGCGGAAAAATTCAGGAGGTCCAGCGGCAAAAATGTAAGTGTTTGCGTAATGTAGACGCAGCTGCGCCCACCACGGCTTACTTGATGATCATTTCGAAAGCAATTATAGCCTGGAAGAGAGAGTTTGGTGTCAGCTACGGAGAGTGACGCCCACGTTTCATTTACTAAAAAAATATCTGAACGGTGGACGAACACCAGATTCTGAAGCAAAGGCATCTGTTAAGCAAAAATCTGGCATTTAAAACAAGATTTTGAGGGGAAAGGCCGTTGTTTCTGAGGGGGGTGTGCTACGTCGTCCAGTGCTGGGCTGCCCACGGAGCAAACGGTCCGGATGTAATCATCTGGTTCTGCAAATATTTTGTAACATCAAAAAAGCCTGACGTGGACAAAACGGGGTATGACTTGGGGTAGGAAATGACGGGGAGGTAAACTGGTAACCATTGTTAGCTAACTTATTTTCAGCTGGAAATCCGTTGGTCAGATACTGCAACAGATCCCCGCCGGAACGAAACTGAGGATCGGATGAGTTATCTGATCCAGTATGGGCATTAGCATGAGGAATACATTGGTAACACGGCCGTGGAGGAAACAAGTTAGGGGGTGGGGCACGTATTGCTTCCATTGGAGCAAGAGTTCTATTAAACGGCGGGAAAATCGGCATATTCGGCCTAACTGCCTCGATATGAGTGATAAGGGGCAGTTTGGAACACGCTACGATTTGAGTCGGGGTATTTGAGGCACTGTTAGCCGATTGTGTAGGCAAAGATTTTGTAATGGTGCTGGATTTATCGAGTGTTCGAGTGGCTGAGACAGCAATTGGATTTGCCTTTGACTTAGGCACATGCTTAAGCTTACTATGGGCTGCTGGGGGAGTCGCTAGAGGCGTTTGTATACCAGGGGTGTTGTTTCTTCTAAAGACCTCAGCATTGAGAGTAGTCGAATTCCCTACGGAATTGACTATGCCGTGACGTGCAGAGGCCGCAGATGGTGCTGTAGGGAACTTATCCAAACTGACAGTAGGTGTCATTATCCTGGTGTGGGTTTTTGCCGATTTTAATTTATTCAGTCTTCGCTGCAGTGGTGTGAGTTCTGGCAAAACGGAGCAGCGCCATTTACGGCAGATTTCTCTAGTTATCTCCCTCCTCGACAAGATAAAATCGACTTCTATCATGGAGAAAAGGGTAACTAGTATCGGCGCATTACAGCTAAGCGAGCGCAGGCGTTTAGCTTGTGCGACACTTAAACTCAAGCCACAACTTTGTAGGAACAAATGCGCTCCCTCCATAGCAGATAAGTGGCTCGGAATGTTTCGCAGTACAAAATTATGGTTGCGTTTAATTCTCTCCTCAGTTTCAGAACTTATTACCTCAATAAGTTTAAAAGCTTGTGCAATTACTTTGTCAGAAGTGCTGTTTATGCCGCCATATATCAACTGATCGAGTATTTTGTCAGCTGATGGCCTGCTGCGACTAGCAGAGGCGTATTTTGGACGAGTAAATGGTCAAGAGGTTCTACATGTACCATGTATGCAAAAGGCGAAGGACATATGCTGGCACCTGCTTTGTTCTCGGTCACGATTCTAACACCCAGAGACGGTGGGGAGGCCGCCAGCTTTCCTCGTTTAGCACGTGCCCTGCGGGGCATTACAGACAAAAAAGTTTTCGTTGCAGTAGAAGGATCAAAACGTTGCTAAAGTACAGAAAAGCGCACTGAGTAGCAAGTACTACTGTTATTTAACTACGAAAACTAAAACGAGATAGTCTGGAAAGGAGTCACTACAAAGGTTTTTACTATTTACGACTATTTTGCCAGACTGTCAAACAAAACTGTGAAACATCATACCTTGTATTCAAAGGCGACTTTTAAAGGGACTCAAGTAAAAAACAGACATTAATTGCTTAAGAATATCCAAGTAAATGCAAAGTTTCACTTATCTTTGAAATTGAGCTGCGATCCTTGAATTTGACCTTTCGTGCACCCTCAGTAGCAGATGCGTGATTCAGAATGTTACGAAGTTTAAAAATATGCTTCCGTTTTAACCCCTCAGTTTCGGTGATCATTACCCCAATAACTTTAAGGGCCTATTCAACAGCTTTTTCTGCAGTACCGTTAACATCGCCTTGTATCAACTGATCTACTATTTCGTTAGATGATGTACCGCTAATACAGGCAGCGACGCAGTTTTTAGTCATATCTAGAGAAAGCTGCGAACACACACTGACGCCGGTTTCTTCTCCGGTCAGGGTTCTAGTACTCAGAGATGGTGAAAAGGCCGTTAGCCTTTTTTTAACAAGTCCTCTTGGGGCATTGCATGGTACTATACAGGTTTCCCTTGCAGTACAAGAATAAAAATTTGCAAACTCACAGTAAAACACACAAAACAGCAAACGCCACTGTTAATTTGTTAAAATAACGAGAAGAAGACGGTGTGACACGGCGTCAGTAAGCAAGCGCTTTGCGAAATGCAGCTAATCTACCGGACCATAATAAGGCTAGGAAGAAATTGTACCTGGAAATAAAAAGCGACTTTTAAGAACTCAATCAAAAATACGCATTCATTGTCCAGGAATATCCACTTAAAAACAAAACATCGATTTTCTTCGAAATTAAGCTGTGTGACTCAACATCTGGTGCCCATATTCTACACGCACAACTCGGCATTCACAGATGTAGAGAAGGGCTGCCCGAATGGATGTACAGTACACGCAGAGCATCGTGGTGACGCAGATGTCGCTTCAGATCGCAAAATACCTCTCTATGTCTTGAAAAAAACCGGAAGACAGTATCGACCTGGTAGACAGTGTCACCACGAAATATTTCAGTAGCACCAGTTGGATATTCTTTTACTATGCTAAATCCTAGTGAACTAGTTTACTCCGACGGGAGCAAATATTCAAAGTATCTCAAGCAACTTTAGTCGCTATTCGTCACATCGGGCTTAGTAGAACATATCTGAGAAGACGCATCGAGGTTTAGACCACCCACTTTCCTTTCAGGCGCAAATTTGTATCGTCTTAGTAAGTTATAATTCTAATCTGTTATCTGCGTTTCTCTAAATTTGCATTAAGATGGAAGTCTGTGGGGTATTGCATATGTAATATTACACCCCAATATATATAAATATATATATATGCACTTATTTAAAGATGTGCATATGCACTTCATACAAGTAATCAAATAAAGTTGTAGTTAATAGCTTGAGTTATCAATTACACCTGTGTATAATTACTTGTATACAAGTGCCTGCAGACACTTTTATATGGGTGGCAGGAAGAACACATCTAGGACCTTAATTATAATTAGGGGTCTTAATTAAGACCCAAGACTTCGTTCGCATACACTACCTCTCTGTTGCCACACGCGAAGTTGTAAAATTCGTTCGAATATTTGGATCTATAGCAGTCAAATCACCGGGTTAAATCATACACACGTGTGAAACTTTTTATTGCTGAACAGTAACCATCACATTGGCTTTTACAAGAGGCAGTTGGACGTTCTTTCGGGCGCAACAGCCGGTGAATTGACCCTTTTCCACGTCAAATCAGCTGCACGTTTCAGTTCATCCGCGGACGTTATGTTAATATTAACGGGCCTGTGTTTTCCAGCTGTTTAGGTGGGTAAGAGGAAGTGTTTCGTAGCCGAAGGAGCCATACCTAATGCATAAATACTTGTCATTCTTAGCGCTTATCTTACTCCTAGTCGTGGTTTTCATATGTCGTTCACTGACCGAAAGTTTTAGCATATTTATCTTCAGGTTCGCATAGGCTGAGATTACGAAGTAAGGCGTTGTACAATGGTATTTCTGATCATGCTCAAGTACATTTGACTTTATGGCAGTTCGGTCGTTGCTCTCACCGACGTCTATAGTGTTCTCGTAACAGATGGACAAAAAGATAGTGACATGGGAGTGAGTTGGTTTTTAGCGATAACAGACTTGTGCCGCATCTACAGCATTCCTTCCTCCACTGATCATATGCGCCCGGTGTCAAGAAGACTCAACGAGACCGCAGGATGGATCCGGCAAAATCACTGGCAGGACTAAATGGCCCATATGCGTGTGCCACAATACCGGGTATAAATGCAATGTAACGAGTTATCAAGTTCGACTTCATAAGTAAAGCAAAAGTGGGACGTATGCTCTATCCTAAATTACCAGGATTTATTTGGGCTTCACCGCTGTGGTTACTCATGTACCTTACTCAGGTTGCAAGGATCTGGAAAATCTTAACAAATACTTCTTATGCTTTCCCGTTTGATTTGTTAACAGTAAATTCAGTTTTAACCAAATGGATGCTCGATAATGCTCTGCAGACTTCAATTGGTCTTCCTTAAGTTTTTGCTGTTTTGTATGCATGCTGATCCACCCTTGTATGTTTAAGAAGGCTGCATATATAACTTTTCAACATTAACAGCCAATTTTAATTTGGGCGTTTGCATGATTATTTATATTAACCTCCAACAATTATTGATCCGCAAAGTGCAATCAAGTCTAAAAAGATTAATCTCCCTGACAAACGTGGGCCAGCTTCCCACTTTAGGATGTTCACATTTCCTCCTCTGACAATTTTTGTTGAATTTTTAAGAGAATAATTTACTTTTTTAAACAAGTTAGTTGTCTGGTATTGCTTTTCAAACTGTATTGGCTTCCTCTGTTTTCTTGGACATTGATTTTGCATCGGCACAATCTGAAGGCTGTTTATCATTTCACTCATTGGCGTGCCACCCGCAGTCTTATAGTTTTTGTTTCATTTAATGAAACTATTTTGGTGAAACATTCGAAAAAATATCTATCCGCTAAAGTAAAGCAGATAAGACACCAAAACTCTTTTCATTGCTTATTGTTTTGTTTCGGGCGCTTACCAATTTTATGCTCCGGAGGGAAAACTTGATAACATATGTTGGCAAGACTGTCACCATTATAACAAAAATCACCAAACAAGACAACATCTGACGTTAAAACAGCCTGTAGTCATCAGTTTGAACGATTTTGCTAGATATATTCCACAATTTTGAACAAGCATGTACACATTTGAGTCTGCGTGCACGAATAAGTCATCCTCTCTTACGTTGTTTTTATTCATTGATTCGAATTTACATTAACGACCTTTTAGGAGTTTTGCTTGCCTTTTAACAAGACCAGTAATTAGTTACACCGTAATGAGAACGACGGTCAAAACACCTGCTTAAAATAAAATCAAACTTAAATAAGGGGAACAGCAAAGTGCCAGTATTCAGTCGTCCGAAGGGAGTGCTTTGCAGTTTAAGACTAGGAAATAGAGTGAATAAGGCATCTAACGCCCCAAATGGGTCAAGAAACAATAATTTTTACAAAAAATACGGAACAACGCTTTTGACGGCCTATTTCTATACTTAGTAGTCCCTTGTTCTGTGCTATGCGTGCTTTTTGCTCATATCTTAATTACGAATTTTTCTTTTCCATCAACAGCCAGCGTTACGAAATGTTTACCACAAAAAGGTTAGTTCTAAGTTCTCTTTCGTTTTTATGACGTCCTACAAAATTGTAAGTCGTCTTAGTTTTTGTTAAATAAATGAGGCGCTCACTATTTTGACTTATCATTGGCCTCCTGGGCTGAATTTGTAAAGCAACTTTGGAGATGGCTTAACGTTACTTTTTTTAATTTAAAGCACTATGAACCATTCGGTTTTTGTGGAGCTGTGGGTATAAAAATTAAAAACTACATTGTAAAAACGCCAGGTCTTACCTCTTTCGCCTTAACTTGTTGTTACTTCTTCTTAAAACCAATGTGGGGCCTAATTCACATTGCTTCCTGATCTAACATTTTATTCCTTTGAGTCAAAGCAAGCGAAATCAAGCAAGATTGACATCTGTTTGGCTCATTATCAGTGGTTTATTTTGATAATTATCCTTTCTGATATCCGTTAATTTTTTTACCACAGAGATTTGATCCTGCTGGTTTAATTTGCTTTTCTGCATTCCAAAATAAGAAGCGAGGGAATTGAATTGTATAAGTATTTCCCATGCTGACAACACAGGTACTATCTAAAAGCTCACACACGCGTGTTTCGTCGATCTTATGTCGCTGCCTGACGCAGCTGCAAGGAATGCGGCCCATCAGTCGGTCTCCCGGCCTCTTCTATGTGTTTTCTTCTATATGAACTTCAGTTTCATCTTGCTTTGTTTATTTTCCAAGAAAATCGGTGCGATAACTCGGAGTACATCCCCTAGCACACACCTGTTCAGACACGGTGCGCTGCGTTAGGCAGCAGCTATTACCTTTGCTGTCAGTACGACAAATAATTACACGATTCTATATTGTTGGCTGCCTGTTGGTGGTTTGTGATTAATACGCAGTTATGCCGCAGTGGCCGATGGATTTCAGCCCAAATATCCTTATCAACTCTCGGACACTGCCCAAAAAGGTCTGTTCCAAAAGATTTACTCCAGGTTTGCGCATAAATTTCCTCTGGAATTAAACAGGGCAAGGTAGGGAATTCATATACGCTCAGTGACGTTATTACTCGTCAGCCATGTTTTTCGGAACGTCAGGCAAAAAATCTCTTTCGTGAAAGCTTCCTTACCCAAGTCCTTTTTATTACTCTCAATTTCGGAACTAATGTTTAAAAACTGTAACTTTTAAGCTAAAAAAATTTGTATCTTTGCAGAACTATCGTGTATCGTTCGATTTTTCTCTTCTACACAAAACTTATAGTGCAGATTAAGGCCATGCACTTTCTTCGCGTTATTTTCAGATCTGAAAATAACCCAATTAAATTGACGGATGACGCTGCTTACCTCATCAAGGAACTGGGACAAGCTCTGAAGGAAGCCTTAACCGAGGTTGTTATAAGGAAGCCTCGGGATCCCATTGAGTTTATCGCTCGCTTTCTGCAGCGTGTATTCGAAACAAGGGAATATGAGAGACAAGTCAGTTTACAAACTATTACACCATTTTATCCTTCGTTGTATGCTTCTGATGCTATTTTGATTCTTTCAGTGTTGTATCCAACAGGTGGAGAATATCCCCAAATTTTTATCCGCTCTGGTCATTAGGAGACCAAAAACTGAAATATGCATAACTCAGGACTTCTTCCCTTTTCCTTCAGGCTGAAGAGGATTTTCAGCGGGAAAAGGAGATCGAAAGGGAATTGGCGGAGAAGCGCGCCAACGCACTTCGACTTGGCAACGAGCGCAAGATGATTGAAGCCGAAAATCTGGCTAAGGTTAGAAAAATTCATAAAAGTGAAGATTTACTCGAAGCCATTGCGTCTTTTTCCACAAAACTAGATTTTTTCTTTAACGTAGGACAGACTTACAGTTGTAGTGTACTTTTCGATGTCCAGATTAATTAAGAATTGTTAATCAGTACGATTTACTACCTAAACTTAGGAAGTGCGAATGGGTTCTTTTGAATTGTTTGTCAGTCCTCAACTTTGAAACGAAACAAAAATCTGCTGTTTCATCTTATAGCTAGGATAGATCGCTGAGGGTCAATTTCATGCAAGCAAAATCGTTGATAAAGCTCGCTTCTTCCTTCTGATTAATAATTTTTATTTAGGGGATCTTTCAGTTTGAAACAGAGTACTTATAACGTATCCTTTACGTGTTATTCAAATATGAATAAGAAACCTGAGTAAAAATCATTCACCTTTTAAAGTTTCGTTTGGTCTGTTTAAAAATTACAAATTGCATGCATTCCACGACGTCACTTTTATTATGGTTAACATATTAATATGTTAACCATAATAAAAGTGACGTCGTGGAATGCATGCAATTTGTAATTTTTAAACAGGCCAAACGAAACTTTAAAAGGTGAATGATTTTTACTCAGGTTTCTTAGAGTCGTGAGCTTCCGGATAAGTTAATTAACTTATCCGGAAGCTCACGACTCTAGGTAACATATGCGACAAACATATCGCTACCGAATTTATGCATTAGTGACGTCGCTGTTGTTCAAAAATGTAAGGATTTTAGTGTGAAGATCTGCTAATTTGGAAGGCTGATCCGAAAAAGGGGTTACTTGATAGTGGCCATTAGAACTGTGCCTCCTTGTATAGACGGTTTCATTTCACACTGACGGCAGAATGGCCAAAATCTTTTCAGCGCATGATTATTTTCCTGCCCCTTGCTATTCTGTCCAGTTTTAATTAAATGATAAATGTATCTAATGGTACTGGAGATAATTTGTGGAATCTGTAACTGAATGTAGGTAAAATATGTCTCAATACTGCATTCTGAAAATGGCCCTCCATTATCCCTGGGATTTATAACCTCTTATTTCGTTCAGATGGTTTTTACTGTTTTTTGAGCGCCATAACCTACCTTTGTTAGGTCAACTGATTCTTACTTGTCCAGAGTATTTGTTTCCTGTACTTAATTGTAAACTGTCAAGGCGGTGTGTTTTATAGCTCTGTTATAAAATATTCTTACTGGTATGTTCTGAGTTTTTAATCTCTACTTCATATAAACTCACGAAGAAGATCGACTGAATTGCAATATTAATTAGTACGTAGAAGGTTACCGACAAAAGCGAGAGGAGTAGTGGGCTTTTATACGCTTAATTGGCGGTCGTCAAGCGGTCATGTCCTAGCTCTAGGTTTGCACAGATCCCGGGCTCCAACTTGATTCCATTGACCACTGAACGGCTAGATCGCAGCTGGTAGCCAGGACCCGTGTGACAGGTGGCGGGAGGGTTTATTTACTGGGGCTATTTTGTGGGGCTCCGTAATCACATCTGGCCCATTTGGCTTCCGTTTGACGTTTAAGGTTAGGATTAGGGTGCCGGTAAATGGTTTTCGATTTTTGGGTTAGGGTTATGTCTTTAGGCCTAGGTTTTAGGGTTACGATTAGGGTTTGAACGTACAATTAGGTTTCGGTATTTCGGTTAGATTTTCCAGTTACGGCTATGTCTAAGGGCTACGGCTACGTTTACGATTTCGGTAAAGGTTAGGGTTGCCGTAAGGGTTAGCGGTTGATGTTTAAGGTTGAAGTTAGGGTTAGGGTTAAGGTCGCGTCCGCTTCCCCATTCCTAGCTACCAACTGCGATCTAACCAACTGAACATTAAATCAAAGGCAATAACACTTGTTTCCGGACCTGAGTTCTGTCGAATACAACCGGTGAAGTTCAAATTCTGGGAAAACCGCCTCACTGATTCAACTGCAAGGACGTACGCGTTCCATTGTATCATAAAGCTCAAATTAAGAGCCCTGACAAGCAGTCGCATGGTAAAACTAACAGATAATGAGATAAGCTATGAATAATATTTGTCTCATATCCAGTTCTTACACGATGACCATCAGATCCAGAAGGTTAAGGATTTACAATACCTTAGATCTCTTATAGGGAGAAAAGACCACAGCACGTCCACACAAATACGAACATTATAGTAGATGAGCAACCTCATGAAATGTTGACTGAAATTCTGAAATACATTTTCGGTTAGGAGTGGTTAATTAAGTAGGGTTGTAATATCGCTTACTGTGCAGCATACTCTCAAGATAGCTCAGTCACGCCAGGATGTCGGCCTTTGAACGCACAATCTTTGAACCGGTTGCGTGAACTACGTCCTGTTAGAGGTGACTACTTAAGCAGTATGAACCTATCCCGTTGATTTTCGACGTCCTTATATTTTCAAATATGATTGAGCAGACAAGGTGCATAAAAAATATTCTTTCCTTTACTGTTTCAGTATCGGACTGCGTCTTTTTTAAATTCGGTAGTTAATGAAAAATATATCTCGGTTTTAAAGGACGTCTTGAATACCCCGATAATTTTGAACCCGACTTATCGTTACACTTGCATTCGGGGTTTCCATACTACAAGTTCTATGCTTTTATTATAAGAAAAAGCACTTTTCTATACGCCAATAAGATGTCATGCACAGCTCAAAAAATTTTGTAACGAATGTAGACCGCGTTTTTCATTTTGTGAACAACCTCAGTAAACGTTCTGATGCGATGCTGCATGGTTGGAAAAATTAGACGTTATTTTCTGCCAAACGGGTACAGGAATACATATTTTTGTGTATGTTTTCTATAAAACAGAGTTTGCCTTATAGGGGCATCGGAAGTTGACGGGAAAAAATCATACTACTTAAACAGTCATTTTTCACTGATTGCAGTTTAGGCAGCCGGCTGTAAGGAAGTTCATTCAAGAGTCAAAATCTTGGCGTGACTGAAGTATTTTTGGATTATGCTGCATATTAATTAGTATAACAACTCCAGTTAGGTAATCTTTTCGAACTGAAAGCATGCTTCGGAATCTCAGCCAACATTTCCTGAGATAGCCCACCTACTGCGGTCACTCTCTTCAATAAAGATCAACTGGTAGACTCAAACCAACAGGACTTTTTATACAAATAATGGTGAATTAATCATGGTTGGAGCAGTATTCTTGCAATAAGTGAACTATCGCATTTGATAAAGGAACGATTAGATAATTTTGCGAGTTACACGTATTTTACAAAAAGGGGAAATAATTTGACGGGGTGATGGTGTGGACATCCTGCAACAGAACTCTCAATTCCTCAATTCTTAAGATTCATAGGACACGAGAGGGCGATTGAAGCAGCGTAGACTCGCAGGCCTCCGTTGTTTCTTGTAAACCCTATCAACCATAACTATCCATTTCCTGCTACACCTAACTTAATAGTTCTATAAGTGCAGGCAGATTAAAAAGATAACCCGCAATTTCTGTTGTTCACAAACATCTACTAGCGTACTGTCATTAACAAACAGTAAATGACTTTAAAGATTCCAATGACGCTGTAAGCACCCCTGAAGTCAAATGCGCATTGGCTTATGCGACAGAGTCTTAACACCATTTAGTCTCCTTCCTTACCTTTCCACCTTTTTGCACTTCTGACGTACCCGGTTATAGCAGTCTTTACCAAACTCCCCGGTGGCAAGGTCCTTCTCCATTGTGAACTACTTAGCGTGCTGTCTGACTGCTTATAAATCAGTCAATGCGATTGAATCGCGGTTGGAGTCAGCAGGCTATATCCTGACTTGTAACACCCACCCACTTACCTCTCACCTGCCAGCAGAGACTGAATCGAATCTGTGACATGGAAAAACTTTACCTCCTCGTCGATAACGACGACTTTGTCTGAACGGTAACGAAATATTCAGCCGTGCAACAGTCTTCTCCTCTGAGCCGATAGCTATTGGGAATTTTAGTAGAATTCTGAATTGTTTCTCGGCAAAGCAGTTGCCTCCAAATTCGTCCTCAAATAATTGCACAGATTCTAATGATTCACAATTTACTCATTTTTCAAGGAGGCCAAAGCCAGAGCCGAGAAAGCAGCGGAAGAGGCCGCAAAAATTGAGGCCGAGCGAATAGCGCTCATTCAGAATCTCGATGGCGTCCAGGTACCGGTAAAAGACGTGGATCCAAAGGCGTCAGAAGAACCCGAGCTGGAAGAGTCTGTCCCACAGGAAGAGGATGATGAAAACCCAGAGACGGGTGAGTGATTGCAACTTTAAGGCTCTCATCGGAAAGAGACGTTTGCTCCAAATAGATGCTCAATTCCTCGTCATTTTGCTGTTACAGGTGAAACCCCTCCAGAGACACCGCTTAACGATGAGGCGATCGCGGATGCAATTCTCGACGGCGTCGAGGTGCCGGCAAGAGACGTGGATCCAAAGGCGTCAGAAGAACCCGAGTTGGAGGAGTCTGCCCCACAGGAAGAGGAAGATGGAAACCCAGAGACGGGTGAGTGATTGCAACTTTAAGGCTCTCATCGGAAAGAGACGCCTGCTCCGAATAGATGCCCATTTCCTCGTCATTTTGCTTTTACAGGCGCAATTCTTCCAGAGACACCACTTAACGATGAGGAGATCGCGGATGCAACCCTCCCGGAAAATGACGCTGAAACGGAGGAGAATGCGGAGAGTGCTGTCGATAATGAAGATAATGGAGATAATGAGGATGCTGACCAAATAGAATGAACAGAATTGACTAAGTGGCCTTACTAGCTTTCAGTCATGATCTTGTTTTTGTAGCAAAAATACACTGCGGTCAATTGTTTATGTGCATAACAGGGAGCTTAACGTGGACAAAACCGATTATTGGAATGCGTAGACTTGATTGTGTACGTGAAATTTTCATTATAATTATTGGAATGCTGAAATTATCTTTTGTCCAGATCCTTGCACACTTCTTTTCCTTAGCAGCCCCATCTACTTCTTTTTTCCGCCTGTAAGATTGCAGGTTTTCTCCTCGAATTACCAAGTCGGTTAGAAGTGCCAGAAGATATAGAAGATGTTACCTCACTTCTGCTCCAAGTAGGTAGTCCACCTAAACAATGGGTGTTATTTCCCGGAAGGCACATCCCCTACAGCATCCTCATTTAACCCTACTGAACGATGTTTATTTTTGGCGACCTTACCAAGTCTTCCTCCTTCCGGCAATCGATTCATGTTTCGCGCCACCAAGGCATGCAGGTTATGAAGCAATAAGTGCCGACAACTCTATAAGACGCAGACGGCCGCAGAGGGTGGGGTTCAAAATCTCGGGCGAATAGGAGAAGCAGAAAGAGGTTGATGACAGCTTCTTTTGTCATTCGCACATCACAGCCGCCAGATTTGGTTTGTTCAAATCGAAAGTAACGTGTTCGCCACCCGCCAGTCATCAAGGCGGTTTTCAGCGTCCACTGCTTGGTGAAGAAAATCAGCTCAGATTTTATGGACTTGGTTTACTCCTTTGTACAGACTGTCGGTACTCAAGGTAAGGGTGAATTTCGAAACTCAGATAAATGGTGGAAAAAGAAGGAAGCATAAAAGCGATGGTATAACTAAAGTCTTTTAAACACATTTACCAAGTCCTCACGATAACAGTACAACAAAGCTGATAAAGCATATCAAAGTACTGCCGCGTAAAAGAGAAAGGAGTTTTCATGAACTCCTAGGAGGAAGCAGAAAGTCGATAAGGAAAGGGATTTACTGGCTACGATTTTCGAAGCCATGCCAGTGGTCATTATCGTAGGTGGTATCATTTGTCAGTTACAGACAATTTACATGTTACTGGATGACGTAGCGAAGATGTGCACGCCAAAGACACTAGCCCAGGCTTCTTTGTGGTGAAGGACTAGCCTTTTGGTGTTCGTCATAGGCGTTACTTAAATTTGCAGTGTCCTTTCAAAGTGGCACCTTGTCTTAATATAGGGTACTGGGATAGCGTACTATCATCTAGCATCTCAGATGCGCCGCCGTCTGACAGTTAGACCGCCACTCGACACTAACCCCGTGTTAGCTTACAGACTGGTAAACCACATGGATTGGCTCTCTGGTGCCCGTATTTCTGCTAATCAAGTGCATATCCCAGAGCCGTCTCACCAACCGCTTTCGTGGTCACACTCGATAAATTCGCAACACTCGCGCCCACTTCGACTTTTAGGGAATCCTACTGCTAGATGTATGCATCGGCCTCTTCCACCGCACTGCGCTCTTCTCCCCTGTTTCACAATGTGAATTCAATGTCGAGTGTTATTTGTTTGCAAATAAGGGATAACAATCATTCTATATCATTGTTTCTTGCACTCTCATTCCACCTACAGTGTGTACAGGGTGCTTTGGTTTGTTGAGATGCTCTGCCAGATTTCAGTGGACCTATGGGAGGGATGCTTAGTGACCCATTGTGGTCGCTATTGATGAGAAGGATATATTGACACCCCTCGGTGTTCGCAATAGAACTACTATCCCCCTTTGCAAAGCTGCTATTATGCGGAGTAATGCTTGCGTTTCTGGTTAGATTTTTATCCACGCTTCAACTTCGAAACGGTTCGACTGTCGTCCCCGACAACGTCCACTCCGTACTCCACAACAAGGTGGGAGAAGATGCAGTGACTTGCGCCCGAGTTGGTTTATGGGTATATTAGACATGCACTGCAACCACCACGCTTTACTCCCCCACGCACCAGAGCCCGGTGTTTAGACAGAGTTCGATACCTGTCGAGTCGACGCTTAAAATTTTTAAAGGACAAATTTCGCACAATGGACATTTCAGTCGTCAGAATTTGTGCCCCCATCCGGTGTTCTCAATATCCAAAACTCGCTGAGCCAGATATGCCCATGATAGATTCCTCATGTCATGATGACGTTTGAACAGCGCCTACACAATCAACGGCGACGTCGCTCTTGGTGCATGCCGATGAGGCAGAAACGGCGACGATGCAAGGACACCCAGAAGATTTCACCTACATAATCATAAATTAAACCTGAGACCCTGAAATGGCCCCGCGCAGGTCCAACGCGTTACCTTAGGGTCTGGAGCAATAATGTGGAAAGCCAACCAAACGCGGAAAGTAAATAACCGGAAACCTGAGTTGCGACGGAACAGTGTTGCGAACGTTCAACCCTTGCCATCACACACATTTTCAAATGATATTCAACGCGCGTACCGAGGTTACCGAATATATTTAGGCCCATCATAAGGACAACCAATCGGGCTCCCACGACACGTGACGTTATCATCAGCAGTGACGTCGTGGGAGTCTTTCCCTCCGCTTATCGCAGTTGCAACGCTGCGTCTTAGTTCTATGGCTAGGACACTATCGCTTTAATCGCAACAGGAGCACTGCCCTGACCTGCGACCACACAGTCACAGCCACAACTTCTAGTATAAAAATTTGCATCACTACAACCTGCAATGCAAACAAAGTTCTAACCTCTCAGCATTGCGACTTGACACTTCAGTTATTTGGGACCCCATTGTGCGGTGAGCGGAGAACCAGTGCCCTTCAACACTGCACCTCTTGAGCGTACTCGCGGCAGTATGATTCTCAACCAATCACAGCTGTCCGAACCGGCCAATCAACTTCCAGGCTGACTCAGTTATGTCCACGATCAAGATGCTCTGACGCCTGCCTCGGTGACTCTCGAGTGTCTGTTCTTGAGACGCCGAACACGCGCCCTCGTCCGGCTTCAAACTTGCTACAACCCATTCTCTATCCATTCTGCACAGAGAAACGTGCTTTTTTTACTGGCATGCAAATTCTCCTACCTCTCTCTCTATTTGGGACCAGGCCTGACAGTAGGAGTAGCTAAGGTCTACAGCCGCTAAATAGGTGGCTCCAGGAGCTGTGACTTGCCGATGCATGCGTTCCTAGAAAAGTATTCTTGCGGAGTAACTATCCTACTTTTTCTTTCCACACCCATCATCCGCCATTAGCAAGATGAAATAAAAAAAACTAGAGGTACGCAGACGGATTGGTTGACGGGGCTAAGAGGCCCGTCCACGCGTACTGTGCACAGCCTGATCATCAACATGTATCTCTTCGCACTGAGCTCCTCACTTTTGGGACAAATAAGAAACTTACATGTTGTACAGGCCCTTGCCCGAACTATCTCAAGAAGCAAGTATACATACCCCTTGTTGGCTCGAGCCCCACACCTACAAGGAGCGGACTATGCATGTATGCGAACTTTGTTGGCTTTCGTTTTGTCTTTTTATAATTATAGAAAATTTCTGATTGACACACCTTTTGTGTACCCTGACGACCTGAAAATGGCCTATCAGTTCAGGATGATAGACGATGACATCATGTTTGCCCTATGAGCATGTGACTAACAGCGAAGACAATCAACACAATAAACTTAATTCAACCCTATGGCCTTATTTGCCAAAACAATGTGTTTTTGCACGTCTAGGCAGACTTCTGACAGCACTCCGTTTTTGAGTGATTGGAGCAACGTTCTCATAATGTAGTATGTCTTCCGCATAAACATCTTTTCGGTAAATCGATTTGCACGGTGTTCCGTTGGTCTTTCGCTGTACCAAAACATCCAGGAACAGGAGTTTACCGTCAACTTCCTTTTCGAGTGTGAATTTAATCCCGGGAATAATTGAGTTTATAGTGCTGTGGGGCGCTTCCAGTTAGCCATTTTTAGCGCCAACAAACGTGTCATCTCCATATTGCAGCCAAAATTGATAGTTAACTTGCGAAGAGTTGTAGGCTCTAATTTCTGCACTGTGATTTCGGCGATGGCATTTTTGGTCGAATGGGAAGCTGGTTTCCATGCATAGGTCTATGAGTTCATGCACGGCAATTGCGGGAGCATCTAACAGTTCGACCATCGGTTTCGATGATGTCCACCGTGTGCCCCACAGTTGCAGCAGCAATGGGAGCAGGGATGGTGACTTACGCAGGGGTTTATAGTGCCGGTAGACTTGCGTAGCATCTACCTACACTCTCTCCTCCTCCCTCGCCCGAGCCCGATGTCAAGACAGAGTCAAGAAGATCGGAGACGAGGGAGGCCGCAGGTGGATGGCTCGGACGGATTTTCACCTTGGCGTTCCATCACACCCCCTGGTCCACACAACAAATAACCAGGATTTTAACCAGCACAACAAAGATTGGAGGCTGGCACGACCGAAGCCGCACCTAGCCATGCCGCCAACGCCTGGCTCGGATCACACACTGTGGTGAGAGTGCCATAAAGGCCACATTAAAAAGGAGCCATTGCAGCCTGACTCTCAGACCGCCTCCAGTGAAGAAAGAGGTCCAAGTTACCCCGTCAGTTGGCAACCTTTCAAACCACAGCTTTTAGCGCACCGTGATAGCTTCAAGCGCGTCAGATTGTTTATAGTGAGGAAAGTGCGCTGAGTCGTTGACCTCACTCTCCCTTCCCACTGCCACACCCCAGCCACTGTCCGAGCCGGTCAGCAGACTGGAGTGGGAAATGGGCGCGGTGGCTGTCATGGTCGACTGACCATGACTGCGCGCACCACGGCACGACCTGGCCTCCCATAAACACAACACCAGGATTTCACACAACGGGGGTTGAACGGCGTGTCTCTCACTTGTGTGAGAGTGCCGTGGAAGGTGCTGTTTCAGCCCGTCCCCAGCCCACCAGTCCGCCACTCCACACAACACACACACACAACGCGACGAACTGCGTGAACCGAGAGCGGGCGTCAATCAGCAACCTTTCTATCCACGACGCTTGACGTGTCGGAATAGTCTCGGACTCAAGTCACCCGTGCAGCCGAAGCCGCATGGGGACCGAGTAGAGATGCACACTTCCCACTTGCGTGGGAGGTGGCAGTTGGGTGCCTGAGGTGTGTGAGTGTTGATTTCTGGTGGGGTGATGGTGGTGGTGGTGGTGGTGGTGGTGGTGGTGGCGGCGGCGGCGGCGGCGGCGGCGGCGGCGCAGACGGATGGAGCGAGGGCGGGGGTGTGCACGGTGGATGTAGTGGGTGTGTCGGGAGTGCGGTCAAGGCCGCTCTCGT
>CACRXP010001182.1:86873-100194 GCA_902702965.1 Spirometra erinaceieuropaei | reverse complement strand
CTTAGGTGTGCCATCTTTTGTACGACAGATCTTGCGTTGAGAGAGACAATACTGAGCGTATTCCTAATATGTAGGTTCCGCTCATTGCTACTTATAAAAAAGGAAGAGCCGGAGGTGGAAAATTAAGCTGTGGGAACGGAGCGATTGGTGGAGGACAAAGTTGCTGCGGTCTAAAATTTATGGGGTAATTACTAGTTAGAGATGCAGCATTAGGTGGAAAAACATTTGAGGAGGACCCAGGAACAGGAAAACTATTTTGTTGGCTTGGAAAAATAGGAGACAAGAAAATAGGATTTTGGGAATTGTTAGCATAATACGAGGGGTAGTTTATGTTAGGTGGCGGACGTAATGGTTTCGGGAAACAGTTAACATCAGGAAAGGGCTTTATTATTTGGGGTGTCAGGCTAGCAACGGGATTGGAAAATTTATCTGTAGATCGCTCTTTAGGAGCTCAAGCACTATGTCACGATCTGCCGGCTTATATCGATATGCAACTTTAAGATCATCGGCATACATGAAAGGCTTACCATTCTGAAATAAATTGGGTACATCGTTGACAAGAAGGCAAAATAAAAGCGGGCCGGATGCACTACACTGAATGACTCCACTCCCCGCACGTGTGGGGTTGGAGATAGTATTAGAAATCTTAACGCTTTGTGTACGAGTGCCCAGGTAAGAGGATATAAAATTTAAAAGTTTCTCACCTATTCCGAAAGAGGACAGTTTCAAGAGAAGAAGAGCATGGTCAAGAAGATCAAAAGCCTTAGTGAAATCGAAATATACTGTGTAAAGTGCAAAACCATTGTCCCTACGTTGGAGAACATAGTCAAAGATAGAGAGTTGACTAGCCATCCTGACTGGTCTGGCGTCATTGTTCAAGACCTCGCTGCCTCAAGGTCATTCATCCCTTGCAGCGAGCAGTCCCAGACGAGCTGACCTGAAGTCACACGACCAACAGCTCGGGCATACCTGCGTCCGCGCAGTCGCAGCTGCCCATGCGGCCACTTGAACGCGCCACCCCCTGCAACCAGCGGAACAAGCCACAGGGACTCCACCCGTCGGCAAATGCAACACCCGCTGACTGGACACCACTTGAGCTTGGCCCACGAGCCTACAAAAGCTGCTGCCACCATTATCTCAGGGACTCTCAGGCCTGACTGGACGCAGTCAACACGAGCCCTGGCTTCGCCAGTGTCCACTGTCGCCTGAGAGGACAACTCTGGGTTCTGTGCACAATAAACCCCTCATTCTGGTTCCTTCTGTGTTCTCCTTACAATCTGGGATTTGACTTGATAATTGTAGCTCACAGAGCATATATTCTCTCTGCTGTGCCGCTACAGTGTCACAAGACCGAGCTTTGAGAAATCCATGCTAAGCAGCACTCTGTAGGTTATTCTCCGTTAAGTGACACATCATCTTATTGTAAAGAAGATGAAGATCCGATCTCTGGGACAGTGGGTTTATTAGTCTGACCTTTCGGTCTCGTACAGGAGGCCATCGTCAGAGACTGTGAGAAGGCAACATCAAATGAGCGGTTTTTGTAGTCACGCCATGAAGGGGGGGAGATATGGGTGCAGCGGGTGGTATTCTCGATAAGTTGCGTCCCACGCCGTCTCACGGTGGCGTGACTGCGTGCACCCTTGGCTGGAAATTGGGTCTCGCCCCTTGGCCGCGGGAACGGAGCGCGTGATAGCAGGGGGGTATTTCAACGTGCCTGTTGATAGAGTTGGTGCCAGACACCCAGGCCTCTAACAATTCACGTCCTGTCCTATTGCTGGCCCGCGCCACTATCCGCGTGCTCGCCAAGTTGAATTCGTGGCTCTCCTCCAGGGTGTGAGTGGCGATCTGAGACAACGGGTCGCCTCTCCGGACCGCGCGTTTGTGCTCCGTTATTCGTGAGCTAAGTCGTCGTCCGGTTTGTCCTGTGTAGTGTCGAGGGCAGTCCCGACATGGGATCTGATAGACGACGCCCGATTGTTCACCCACGTCTAGGCGATCCTTCACTTGCATGATTTTGCTGCGCATGGTCGCTGTCGGACGGTGAGCGATACCCACGCCGAGCTCTCCAGCAATACGTTCCATCGCTTCGGATGCGTTCTTTATATATGGCAGAGGGTGCCAGAGTGTTGGCGGCTCTCCTCCGTTTGTTCGCCGTGGGCGCGTGCGGAGGCAGCGGCTGACGAAGCTGTTCGGGTATCCATTCCTTGCCAGTTGGTCCCGAAGATGCCGAAGTTCTCGTACTCGTCCCTCTGGTTCACTGCAGTGCGTTTTTACCCTCTGGAAGAGTGTCCTAACACAGCTGCGTTTATGCGCCATTGGGTGGTTACTGTGGTAGTTGAGAATCTGAGTCGTGTTAGTCGCCTTTCTGTACACCGTGGTGTTGAGTTCGCCATTGGGTGTGCGTGTGATGAGAACGTCAAGGAAAGGCAGCTGTTCGGCATGCTCTTCTTCCCTTGTGAACTGAATGTCTGGGAAGATGCCGTTGAGCAGGTCTTGGAAGTCGGCCAGTCTGCTCCTTTCAATTATGACGAACGTGTCGTCCACGTACCGGCGCCAAAATGCAGTTTCATAGTGGTCGAAGGCAACTTTTTCCAGTTCCTGCAGGACTAGTTCTGCAACCAGGCTGGATATTGGCGAACCCATCGGCGTTCCTTTGATCTGCTCGTATGTTCTGCCATTGAAGGTGAAGAAGGTTTGTTGGCAGAAAGCAAACAGTTGCAGTAAGTGGTCGATTTTTAGGGGTTTGTTCGTCTCGTCGTAATTCTCTTCGAGTCGTTTGCGAAGAACGTCGCGTGCCAGGTCCGGTGGGATGGACGTGAATAATGAAATCACGTCAAAGGACACCATAATCTGCTCCGGTCGGACAACTTTTCCTCGGATGTCGGCCAGGAATTGGGAGGCCGAATTGATGGAGGTCCTTGAGCCTTCTCGGAGAAAGTTAAGTTTTCGGGCCATCCACTTGGATAGATTGTAAGTGGGGCTGCAGCAATAGGACAGGACGTGAACTGTTAGAGGCCTGGGTGTCTGGTACCAACTCTATCAACAGGCACGTTGAAATACCCCCCTGCTATCACGCGCTCCGTTCCCGCGGCCAAGGGGCGAGACCCAATTTCCAGCCAACAGTGCACGCAGTCACGCCACCGTGAGACGGCGTGAAACGCAACTTATCGAGAATACCACCCGCTGCACCCATATCTCCCCCCCCTTCATGGCGTGACTACAAAAACCGCTCATTTGATGTTGCCTTCTCAGTCTCTGACGATGGCCTCCTGTACGAGACCGAAAGGTCAGACTAATAAACCCACTGTCCCAGAGATCGGATCTTCATCTTCTTTACAACAAGAACCTGGGATTCGCATATTCGCTTACATCATCTTATCTTTGATCAATGTTTTTTAGATCTTCGAAACTGCGGGAAAGGTGTTTATTGGCCGAAAGTCATCAAATGACGTGGATTTGCCGTGCTTAGGAATCGGCAAAATGTGTGATTCCTTCCACAAGACATCAACTCTAGCTCCAGTCTTCCGCTCATTGACACTCTCACTCCGAGAGATCGGTCTTATGCCACGCGCAACTCCTGCATGGTGATTCTGCCGCCTCTTTGCAATACATCTAAGCGCTCCCTCTTCTTTGCTTCCAAATACGCCTTCCTTTGGAATAATCTTCCGCCTGAAATTAGATTATCGCCTAAGTTACTGGTATTTAAGTCGAAATTACGCAAACATCTTACACCGGAAAGCATAAAGGTACTGTTAACGGTCTCATTCCCGAACACTCAGATTCTTGACTTCGAGAAGGGTCCTCCTGGGATTTAGTGGTAGATCAAGTGGTCAGTCTTAATTATATCATTAGAAACCCCTGTTTTGCCTTGTTTTCTAAATCCATCGCTATCCTTCCCCCCATAGCGACAATTTTCGCGGTTTTTGATGTCATCTCCCGCATTCCGACCTCATGCGGTCTGTCGGCGCTCACGGCTGAACCCTCAGTATTCACCGTCTACTAGTAGTTTGGTCGTACCTCCCTTCCCACTGCTCGGCTGAACTGGAAGCTTGCTGTGGCCAATCGCATCTGGGTTCCTCTCGTCTGTCCTCTTTGACGCGAATAGTCTCATGCGGCGTATCAATCCGGCCCGGACGATGTCAATTGTGAATCCCGTATACAATACCACATGCAGGCCAGTCCTGTCTGACCCGCATACGTACCCCTCAAGGCTGACATTTATTGTTACCCTGACGAAGACCGACAACAATCCGTTATATACCGCCACCTATAGGCCAGTCCTGCTCGCTTTTTCTGTCATTATTTGTATTGAGGGGCTTTTTCTTTTGTAAAATTAATCCAACCATTTTTAACTTTTTGTTTGGAGTTTTTTTCATCCCTCACTAATCATGTTTCCCAGTGGACTACTAATTTAGAAACTATGAATTGCATTTTGTAAAGATTCTGCCTACCTCATCTAAAACTCTCATGTAAATTTATTTTAACTTGCTTTGATGGGACCCCGACGGGTCTTTAATAAAAATTATCTATCTATATGTTTCACTTTCAAGAGCGAGATTAAATATCTTGCGTCGGAGGGATGGGAAAATCGTATTTGCATCGGCTTTTAAAGTGCTAAATGGGACAACATCAGGGCCTGGGCTATAAGATTGACGAAACCGCCCAATCGCAACAGTCACATCAGTTATAGGATATCCAAGAGCGTCTCGGAAGATGGGATGCTGCGTCTTTCTCTGAGTTCGTACTTTTCGGGAGAAAAGTTTCTAGATAATTAACGATCGGTTTTCAGTGAACTGGGCCTCTTCGGCTAGCTGTTTTTCTTCAGACAATCTCTTAGCCCACTCAATAATATCACAAATCAAGGGCAGGATAGAAACGTCGTTCTGAAGATGGAATTGACGAGGAAGTCTGCGCTACCTGCGACGACAGGCAAGGGTAGGAAGACCTCATGGTCAACACTAATTTTTTCCCTACGGGGGACACACCGGGACAAAACGAGAAATCAGTGGATCCAAATTTTCGAACCGTTTTTCAGTGCAATTATTTGCATCCGAAGTAAGGAAGAAATCAGTCCAGTCGTTGGAGTTAAGATGTGGTAATAATTCGCTCGAGCGAGCTGATCGGAAATCACGGAAGAAGCTATACTTTGGGGACAACGTTTTGCCAGCCTCGAGTTCCAACGTTGAAACAACCATGTCATGGTCTAAGCCCCGAGTGGGCCTTTGGATGACACTGATGAAGGCATGCAACCTCTGCAGAAAATTAGGTCAAGTATGCTTGATCCTCGGGAGGGAAAATCGACAACCTGAGTCCACATTCCAACATCCACAGCCTCAAGAGGATCTTCGAACCTTTTGAGGCTGGAAGACGGAGATCAGGATACTTCAGGGGGATTAAAGTCACGCGCAACCAATTGATACTTAAAGCTTAAGTCGGTCGCAGCATGAAATGCCTGTGAGAGTACACGATCAAAATTGGCGTTGACGTTGGAGGGCGATAGATGCAGCCAACGAGTAAGGAGAACTTATATTTTAGTGAAACCTGGAATCAGCAGTTACCTTATACTGCGGAAAAATGCGGGAGGTCCAGCACGAGAAATGCAAGTGTTTGCTTAACGAAGACGCAATTGCCCCCACCACGGCTATCTTGACGATCATTTTGAATGCAAGTATAGTCTAGAAGCGACAGTTCGTGGTCAGTTACGGTGACTGACGCCCACGTCTCAGTTACTAAAACAACATCTGGATAATTTACGAACACCAGAGTCTGAAGCAAGGGCATCTTATTAAGCAAGGATCTGGTATATAAAACAAAAAGTTTGAGTGGAGATGCGTTTGTTTCTGAGAGAAGTGGGGTACGTCGTCCAGTGCTTGACTGCTCACGGTGCAAACAGTCCGGATTTACCCATCCGGTTCTGCAAAATATTTTGTGGCATCAAAAAATTCTGACGTGGATAAAAAGGGGTAGGTAGGACTTGGGGAGGAAATGACGGGCAGGTAAACTGATAACCATTGTTAGCTAACTTATTTTCAGGTGGAACTCCGCGGGCCAGATACTGCAAGACATTCTCGCCGGAACGAATCTGAGGATTGGATGAGTTAACTGATCCAGTATGGACAGTAACATGAGGAATACAATGGTAAAACGGCCGTGGTGGAAACAAGTTAGGGGGTGGGGGACGCATTGCTTCCATTGGAGCAAGAGTTCTACTAAACGGCGTGATGGTGTGTTTAAAGATCTCAGTATAAAGAGTAGTCAAATCCCCTACGGAATTGACTATGCTGTGACGTGCAGAGGCCTCATATGAAATTCTTTCGGCCTCACATAGAGTGTGCCGAATAGACCTGTCATCCTTATTTAAAGAAGCATTATCAAGTTTTATAACGGCCGCAGCCGAGGACTGCAAAGGACGTAGGGAATCTTAGCGTCTTTTCACAAAAAAACCAATCCGAATGACTTTATTTTGCATCTCTTGTGTTACAGGCAACTGGACGGCAAACCTTTTAGACCATGTTTTAGTCCCATCGTTAGGTGACTTCGTCGTGCTCGCTGAGATGGATCGCCCTCTGACCACCCATTTAAACTGCACACGAATTTTGCCCATACGCATTTCCGATGGAGCGCTTCCTCTCAAAGACGTGCTGAGCCTCAGTCGGACTACCTGCCGCGGGATTGCGTATGAGTAAAATTGCATCAGTGATGACAGTTTGCGTCGGACTCCCATATACAGAGGGATTTACGCTCTCTAGAATTACTGTTTCGAAAATTCAATATTTTGCCTTTTCAGATAAGAAAGAGAAGCTCAAGTACGAAAACCTTGTCCTCAAAATAAAACGACTTAAACTGACCGACTGGCTGCTTCCTCGCGACAATGATAATGGTCTACGGTGTCCTTTTACTTCTACGGACGTTTGTCACTTCCCTGTCGTAAATATCCCCCACTCCTAAACCAACGTAAAATTCATGCACGCTCAACGGTTTGGATTTGGTTTTACTCCCAATTTTCTTTATACTGCTTTTGCTGGTTTGTGCTCGCAAGTAATTAAAAATTATAGTTTTCTTTGATTTGGTCTGTTTGATCATGGGGCCATCCTGCAGTCCCAGTCGTAGGTCTTCCCTAATCACGGCTTGACAGCCGATTTAAATCCGCGCACTTCAAAGCTTTTGGAATGCATAGAACGTACAAGCCACGGGATGCTCTCCATAGGAACCCAAACTTGAAGCATTTATAGACGAATTACTGAATATTTGTTTTATTAATTAAATTTTAGGTACCAGAAGCTTAAGCCCTAAGGTCATAATAATTCTGCGTTATTAGAATGACGCGCGACGGATTGAAGATTCTTCGTTTGATCAAGGAATATGAATTCTCTAAGGCTGTGAAGCATATGCAGCGAATACTGAAAAGGGGTAAATCTTTAAGACTATGCCATTGTATATTATGTAAGATTGCCTAATCCGTTTTAACGTCCCATTTGCTTCCCAATATTTGGGAGCTCCCAAATAGCTAGCGACATCGTACGTAAATGCAGTTACGTGTTAAAAAACATATGAACTACTTTGCCACTCTTTTTCTCTTGAATAAATGTTTCCCCCATTTAAAAAACGGCTCTACGAATATATAGGAGGATCATCTTTCCAGATTTTTAATATGGTCAGTTTGTTCGTGAACAAATTTGTTCGTTAATGAATACTGCATACTGCAGTGTTCGCCCGCATGTCGCGGTAGACAAACTAGTCATTTTTAAGCATAAACCCTATATTCATAGGTAATATTAAAAGTGATTTTCCAATTCCGTAAGGATTTGCTTCGTTTGAATTTACATTAGCAGGACTTATTCTCGCTGTCAGCAGAGCCCTAAATCTGCAAAGTTATTGATGCGGTTAGTCGTTTTTCATAAAGGATTTTCTTTTGGAATATCTCACCTGGTTGTCTTCTTTCCGGCAGACGAAAATGCTTCCGGTTTATGGTTGTTTTCTATCCGGTCCATCAGTGTCTTTTGCTACAACCTAGACAATGAAGGTTTTTGACATTTTTTGATTCTAATCGCTCGAAACAAAAGAGTTCAGACCGATTTTTTGATGTGACGCGCTTGAGCCTGTCACAGTGAGCTTCATTTCGTAGCTTGGAAGGTTATCCATTGATGATTCCACTCAGACCATGCAGACAGCATGGATGTGTTTTATGCGTTGAGTGACCGACTGATATACTGAACGTCAGAAGTATGTTGCTCCTTCTTTATGGCGTAATCCTTGCCTGTGCGTTTAGGGGGCCATGTCGTATTTCTATGTGGCGAGCGCAAACGGGCTCTCTTGCCCTGTCTGCTCTGCGTCTAATCTCCGCATTAGACAGCTGGCAGGTTTGAACAGCAGACTGGTGTCTTGGCGCAGGAATAGAAAATGCGTTTGAATTCCATAGCGCAAATTCGTCAGTACGAACAACTTGATGTACTTAAATCTACCACGGTGTGATAAAAATCCGCCGCTTGCAGGAACGTCAACTTACGGAGTGACTCGGACATCATCGGTTTAGGCTGTTATATTACCTTCCTAATCTGGCCTTAATACGACTCTCACTCACTTGGGATCCGCGCCACCTCTTCGCATTTCCTTTTGATAAAATCCTGTGTACACGTATGTTTTGGGACTAGTGGTGTGGTAACACGCTTAGATTTATAATTTTGCCCCGCAAGCCACCTGCACCCTCTCTTACCTCCGGCTCTTTTGACTCTCTCTTGACACCAAGTCCAGCTGGGAAGAAAGAGCACGTATATTCTGCTCAAGTCTACCGTTACTCTAATCTAACTCGCGCGCACTTTACCGTTCCTGATATCATCCTGCTGTGGATCATACAGTGGACTTCGTGATAAAAGACGGTCGAATTTTCCTTAAAGAATCCCTGTTTTGTCATTTTTGTCCTCTGGTGTTTATGAAGGTCCGTAAGGCTGTAAATAAAGTCTATCAGTGGGCTATTTTTAGAAATTTAAACACTGGCCACATCATTTCCTGAGTTTGAAAAAGGCTAACTGATGGTCGCCTTTGTATAACTAAGGGCACGTGTTCACGACATATATCGATAGACTGACATACACCAACCTAAACAAGCATACAGTTCGTGCAAGTCAGAAGTCTAACAGTGGATCATAGCAGAGTGCACTGAGTTAAACAAACTATTTCAATCCAATTTCGAAATTCTCTCTCCTATTCAGTTAGTTATCTAACGATAACTTCTTTTTAGGTAAACCGAGGGAATCGAGGTTGGATATGACTGAATCAAATTGGTAACTCTCCCGTTTTATACTAATGTCTAGGAATATAAGAGCATCCATTATCATTTTTTTGCAATTAGGGCAATCCGAGGTGCAATTACTTGTTGTTTTAAAATCGTCCTGCTTTTTTACCAACTTTTATAAATATCTGTCCATACGAAATAAAGATTAATTCAGTGTGTGCTATAAGATGCACCGAAGCCTGAATTAATTAAAAATTTTACTTTAATGCTTCGTATTTGAAATCACTTTAAACGACCACTGCTCTTATTAATTGTGCATTTTTACAAAGTTTTGAAGAACTTGTGGACTAGACTTGGGATCACCTACCTTTTCTGCAAACTGAAACGTAATTATCGCAACTTAGTTGGTCGTGGCGAATGAAAGTCGGTTTTCTTCTTTCTTGTGAAGTGTGTCTGAGAAGTGAGCAAATCATCAATAGACCAAAGGTCGACGTAATACAAATAACTAAAATTGAAATGAGCTCCTGTCGAAAAGAGCCTCAAAGCCACCTGAGGAAAGCTTTGAAAACACCTAGACTCTGGGTAATTGCAGAAAATAGAAATACTCTTTTTACGAGTATGATTGTTTTTATTTTAAAACGTAAATGATCCTTCCTAAAGAATTCTTTTGCGCCTCTTAAACCATCAGAAAATCCACTATGCACCGCTCTACTTTTGAGAATATAACTGGGAAATTACTGGGCCTCAGTTGAAATAAATCCTTTGCTTAACAGCTAAAAATAGATAATTTGGCCATTTTTGCTTATATCGTTGGCTAAATCTAAAACGTACTTCAGGTGCGATCGTTATTCTGCACTGTCTTATACAGTTGCCGCGAATGCTTTGATAAGCCGCAGCCGTCAAGTGAACTCCGCCATTTTGCCTAAAGGCACTGTCAAAAAGGACTTGTAATTAATTTGAATTATCTTCAAACACAATGTCAGACTGCAGAACAATTGAGTGTCTTTCCATCTGACTTAATCGTTCAATAAGAAAAACAACCCTGAGTAAATATAGCCTTTTCTGAGAAGTGAAAATCAACTCAGACAGGCATACGTGCATACGCTAGGTAGACAGCGACAATAAACGGGGACTTGAATAGAAAAATACACCGCAGAGTTTTATCGTTTTGCATACTGGAACATAAAAAGTAGCTAAAGCAGGTATTTAAGTGTATGGTTTTCCTCCCATCTAATGGGCCTTATCAATGGTACTATCGCATCAGTTTATTTTTTACCTGAATTTCTTCTGTTCTTCCCCAGTTCTAAGTGTGAGTATACTTGAGGGTATTCTACAAGTGTGTATTTTGTATACTACCATTTTCTCTCTCACTCTTAATTCAAATTTTACATGCAAATACGCAAAATGTTTTGCTTTTTACAACTTTTGTGAATGAAACTTTAATGCTTGACAATGACAAGTTTTTTTGTAGTTGATCAATTGTAAAATATCATTTGCTACAGTGAGCTCAAGATTTACTTCGTAAGCATTTAAAAATAACTATTTGTTTTGAAAGAAGTTGGGGGGTGAAAATACTGTCCAAAATCTACGCTTTGGATAATGGAGTATAAAACATGACCGAGCATAGCATTCTTTTCATTTCATGCATTACTCAGTTTGTATTTTGTCGCTCTCAAATCTTTCAGTGACATATTTATTACGTTATTTGGTATGAGAGTTTGAGCTGGATAAACTAAGTCGGAAAAATGAAGCTCTTTTATGGCGGATGTAAATGGTGCTGCTTATGTTATTTATTTTTATTTTTTTAAATAACCATTTATAATAAAAAAAATAAGTATTATATTGATGCAGGTTCCAATCGATAATTTTCAAGCAATTTTATGTTATTTCTGCCAGAGTCAATGCAGACTTACACTTCGAAATGCCCCGCCTATTGTATGACCTGACTGATTTTTCATAATCATAACATATAAATAAAGGTCGCTAAGCTTCTCGGAGTCATTTGATTTGCTGTAGTCCACGTCTCTTATCCCCTTTAATCAAAATAATAAATGCTACGCAGAGCTGGTCGCGGTGACGGTGGTGGCGGCGGTCAGGGGGAGGAGGATAAGGATAGGATAGTGTTTCCTTACCGGTGACGATGATTAGCACAATATTGTTAATGTCGGCGGTAGGCCTAAATACATCAACATTCACTATCAAACTAGTTGCGCAGATGCCAACAGTACCTGCAGACTCTAAAATAGATATTGAGTATCGAACGGCTCTAGAACGGACAGCAAATTGCATCCTCCGTGTATGTGGTACTAACAGTTTTGCCCGGACGAAGTTAGATATCGCTGCGGAATGCGAATGCATACTGGAAATTTATGGGAGTAAATATTCGCGTCTTAATGAAATAAGATAAAGTCACCCTATTTGTTGCGTCAGGTGAAAATGTGTTTTGGAGTTCATATGGGCCGACTATTTACTTGCAGTGTAGTCCACTGAATATACTTCGAAATGACTGAACTTCTTCGGAATCCGGTTTGGTGTCGGCAATGAGCTCTGTCTTGCTTACGGGGCTGGATTTGCTATCGGCAGACCACAAGGCTGGCTCTTAGAGTGGGTGTGCGCGTAAATTGTCACTGAATTCGAAAACACCTGGCGACAAATTATCGCACACCGAATGTAAAACGTTACTTTATAAAATAACTGTAACATCCGGCCGAAAAATACTTAGCAAAAATCTAATCACAAAATAGGGGTATCCGTATTTCAATCCAGCCTTTATTAGACTCATTTTACTCTGTACTGCCCAACTGTATGCTACCCGTATACATCAGCCATCTAGAAGTCTGCTTAATGTTTTGGAGGAGTTATTTTGACTGTTTTGTTGCTCTACCCACTGGAAGCTTTAGTAGTGCTCTCGAGGTTACAGTAGCATTCGTGTGACCGTCAGTCTAGACGCTACAGTATATTGCGGTGTCGTTTTTCAAAGATAGTTTGTTCTAGAGCATGAAAACGTCCTTTTCTGATACAGAACGACGACGCATTTTGAAAAAAAATGTCTAACTTAAATAAGTCTATCCTTGATTTCACCACCCCCCTAGCTCAATAAACGGCACTTATGTGAGTTCGGGGGGGGAGGCTAGATTACAGGGAAATGGATTTTTCACATTCATTTTCGGAAACAGGAACTGATAAAGTCAACGAGCCCACAGAGCTGATGTGTTTATAGGATGCATTTTCTAAGCAATCTACTACAGTGGCAGCTCCCATGTTCTGAAAAGTGTTTCGCATATAGTGTAATGATGGCTTGGCTCTCCACATTCCTGACATTAGTTTCTGCAATTTCGTAGACAACGTTGGTAACTGGCGGGACTATTATTCGGCCATGTTGTCTAGCAGTACGGTCATTTGAAGCAATCATGCGTTATCTAAATTCTTTGCCCAAACTAGGGCTTAACACTTAATAGGGAACAAGAAAACCATTGCGTTTTCAGTAGATTGTGAACCCAAAAGGCATGACCTGAGCATTTCTTAACTCACAGCACCTCAAAATACAGTTAGGAGATCTAAAGAGGGGCTGGCCGATGAATAGCAATGCGAACTGAACCGTATTTGAAAAATGATCTTCGATTTAATCACATTTCTTTGCAATTTTGCTTCCCACGAGAAACGTTTTCCCATTGTGACTGAGCAATTCCATTTGCCACAGTTGTTTGTCTAAAAGTACTGTTTTCGGTCTCTGCTGCCTAAGCCGGCGGTAATTTTTCCCTAAGGAACTTCACAAACTTGTAAATTTTAAGGGAATATCTACATCACAATATTTTCTAAAGACTCCTTAATTACTTGCTTTTATATCTTTTTATTTCCTTTCCACCCTGATGCAATTCTAGCGACCTAACATACTGGGGTTCACCTTACATGTCCAGAATGTCCAATGACGAATGCGCATAGGTCACAAATTCCTCCACACTAAAGTATTTTGTTTTTCGAACATTAAATGCTGCGTTAGAAGCAAACTTTTCCGTCGATTCTCCAAAATTAACATCTGCCAGAAAACGCCCAGGACATGCACTAACTGCGCAGGGTCACACTAGAGGG
>CACRXP010001182.1:55527-81135 GCA_902702965.1 Spirometra erinaceieuropaei | reverse complement strand
GCCAACAATTGAGGTCTATAAAATTGGGGCAAAGGATGACAGCACTACTTCCTAATTTTAAAGTCCAGTACGTCGCAATTTTCGTTTGAATTACTTAGCTAAGTAGGCAGCAGTTTCAGTGCCCTTGGTTAAAAGTCTAAGGTAGCGAAACTTTGGGATTCCTTTCAGACGAACCGCTGGTTATAAGTTGGTTTCTTTTTGTGGACTTTCAGGTGACCATAGGATCTCGCGATCGTGGCATCCCTGGGGGTCATCTTCATCTAGCCGGTTTCTGTTATCCACTGAAAACCTGTCATCCGATCCCTAGTACAAAAGTAGGTGGGCTAACTCATTAAATATCAATTGAAATTCCGAAATGCATCTTGATTTCCAAAAGATCAATTAAGTAAAGTTTTAAAACCAAGCATTGTGCAGAATAATTTCATAATAATTCAGTTACTTCAGGATGTCGGCTTTTGAATAAACTTCTTTCCGGCTGCATTCAAAAAACTATACTCCACAAAAAATGACTACTTATGTAGGATGCATTTTCCTCATTAATTTTCAGTGTTCTCAAATATTCAATTATGCTTCATAGAAAGCATGCATAAGAATATTCCTTCTTTTGCTCATTTGGTAGAAATGACGTCTTTTTCCAATTTTATATTGAAGGAAAGGTATAATTCGGTTTTCGGAAAGTTTCCAATTATGAGACTTTTTGATGCCGTGAAATGGCCGCTTATAAAACGTCATGTCTCTGCATTTACCAATGTGGCTTGTAAGGATTACAATATGGCCCAAACTCAGTGCTGAATTTTGTGAATTCTATATGGTCTTCTTTTAATGCTGTAGAGAAATGTATAATTTTTCGTACGCCGAAAATATATGGTTTGTAGTTTGTAAAACTTAAATGTAAGCGTCACTGCATGTCGGAATTAAAATGATTCGGGAGTTTGAAAAGTTTTGAAAACCGAATTATACCCTTCCTTCGATATAAAATTGGAAGAAGGCGCCATTTCTACCAATGAGCAAAAGAAGCAATATTTTTATCCATGCTTTCTATGAAGCATAATTGAATATTTCGGGGCATCGAAAATCAATTCGAAAAATGCATCCTACATAAGTAGTCATTTTTTGCGGAGTATAGTTTTTTGAATGCAGCCGGAAAGAAGTTTATTCAAAAGCCGACATCCTGAAATAACTGAATTATTATGAAATTATTCTGCACAATGATTAGTTTTAAAACTTTACTTAATTGATCTTTTGGAAATCAAGATGCATTTTGGAATTTCGATTGACATTTCATGAGTTAGTCCACCTACTGTAAATATTGGCCACATCACCGTGTGATCTTCGGGAGGAATTTGGATAGGACAATCGTCCAGAAATGCTCAACTTTTCCGATGTAGTTCTCCCTTTTATGTACAACCGCCAACTGCCCTTAGTCGGCTGGTAGTATGACTCTGCTTTTTTCAGCAACCAGCATCCAGAAAGCTTCGCTTTTAGGGAGTGTCTTGCATTTCGTATGGGGTATCAGAATGGAGGAGATCTACTGTCACAGCATATTTTTGTTTTCCTCAGTAACCTCAGTTTCAGTGATGGCAGATTTTGCAGGTGCAGTGAAGTCTGGTGTCTCGGCGTCGGCGTGCTGAAACAAGTCTCATGGCTCAGAATGTTTGCCTGTCTTGATGTCAAACGTTTGAAGAAATGTTGTAAACACCACTGGCATAACAGTACTTTGACTTATTTTCGTTCAGCATGGTTGACGTCTGCCTCAGTTTGGTGAAGAAGGTATTGTTTCGCATGGCATTACAACAAAGTCCACGGTGCATATTTTTTCCAGCAGCTATTTAGGATTCGTCGTTCTCCTGCTCTGTTCTTCTCTAACGAATGTTTCTAGTTTGTGCGAGCGCCTTATCTTCTCCTCCCTCCTTATTAACTTTTGGTCAGCATTGTCACCTACATGTGTATGCGTATAGAAAACGTATCATCCTAAGTAAGATAATTAGAAATTAGTTGTTAACTGAGTACAGAAAACATGCATTGTGTACGTTTTCGAAAATGCTCCCCGTTAATCGTCAGGCCAGCATAAATAACAGCTGCCTATTAATCGTTCCTAACAGGTGGTTCTATGATTAGACGGTTTGTGTCAGCACGTATCCGTTAGAGTATACTCATTCAAGCCCAAAATCTGACCTTGCCATGTGGCTGTCGCCGTTCTTGTCATTCAAATCTGAGACATTGAGGGATTAAATCGTCGACTGAAAGGAGTTCTCCAGCTATAAAATTTACTCATAAAGAAGCAGCAGATGACGGCATGCCGTTTCTGAGTGCGAACAAAATAATATAATTGATGGTAGCCTAGCAACCAGCAATTATGGGCAATATTTTAATGTCACGACTATTCTAAACTATGGAAATAATCATCGCCGGACCTTCGTTAGCGCAGCAGGGATTTTCTGCCTACGCGCGTCAGTTGTTTCGATTTGGCGTAAGAACTTGACGTAGACATCTGAAACGTACACAAAGCCTCAGCCCTGCCGTGGAAGTCGCGCCGAAGAACTTCTACTTCGTGTCTTATACGTGCGGACACTCGGGAGCGATCGTCCACCGGCTGAACCGGTTTGGTTTCCGCATCGGACATTAGTCGGCATCCCCAGTGTGCGCAGCACTATCTTGAGAATAGATTTCCTTTTCTAGAGAGCAACAGATGAAAGTAACTTATCACACTCCACGTGCCCATTGCCCCTACGTGTATGTTGGCCTTACTGGTCGACATCCGGGGCCCTCATATTAACGAGCACAAACTGGCTGTCCGTCAGCCTAATTTCCTGTGCCCCGTCTTGGCGTGTGCAAACGAAAGTGACCAATGCTTCAATAAGAATGATACCGAAGCGTCCGCCTTGGCTTGCTGCCCCAGCACTGGCAGCACCAACCGCCATGCCGACCATCACACCCAGTGAGCGGGTCTGCGATCACGGCTCATTGGCTCGCGCACCTCTCCTAACTCGCAGACTGCTAATCCATATTCGGCCGTCTGGAATCTTCCTGATCTCCTATTCGCCTCTTCCTCCAACCCAGCAGTTATAGTAGCCCTTTGCCGACATCTATCGTAACGTTGTGTCCATCCCTCTCACGAACGAGCGTCGCGTTTATGTAACTACCCTGAGCCCGAACGCTCTAGTGTGATAATTCCACCTCTCTATTATTCCTTTCGCCTGACGGGTTGTTAGTGTAATTAGCATGAAAGCTTCTGAGTAGAACTAGACTTTTTCCCTGCAATCTGTTTTCTTCATTCAAGGCCGCGGTTTTTCAGATCCATCTAAAGACGAATTTTGATTTTAGTATAGGCACTAGTGTAATTGACAGATGAGAATTTGACCATTGATGGTGTGTCAAGTGATACTGTTAATTAAGAGAGCTAGTTCCCAGACCCAGAGAAGTCACAAAAGTCAATTATTTTTCAATTTCCCTGAGCGTAAGTGAGGGGCGCTTTCTGGACTTCTTCTCCGTGTGGCTTCTACAGTACTGTCATGAACGTGAGCTTGGAGCCGTCCACACACGTTTGTGTGAAAACTCCACGCGAGAACCAGGTCGTGTGTGACGTGCGAAAACGGTCTGTTTGGCTTCATCAGTCACTGCGTCCGATCTCGCCTCCGGCCTTCTTGACTGCATCTTTACACCGGGTCCAGGAGGGTGAGGGAGGAGAGAGTGTGGTGGGCACAGCTCAAGTCTACAGTCACCATAAACTAGATCACACACAAGCCGCTGTCACTGCTCCACTGTCCTACTGTAAGGCACACAGTGGACGTCGTCGGCGACGACGGTCGAACTATCGTGAAGAAAAGGCTTAAGCGCCTTCAGTTCGCATGTTAAGGCTTGCTTTGCGGGTCGTTGCCTGGCGTATGCCGTTTGTGTGTGAGAAGAAAGGCTGTAGATATTTCTTAAACTGGGACCAGAAAATAACTTCCAGTCGACAAATCTGACGGCAGAAAATCCAGTCAGATTGCGAGCAGAGCGAGTGAGTTGATGGTATTGGCATTTTCATCCCTTGTGTGCGTTAACTGCAGTAATAAAACATGAATGACACTTGCTAGAGTGCCCGCAAAGTGAGAAGTTTCATTTCAAAAGCAAAACGGGAGCTATTTAAAAGTGCTCAAGTCATGGGTCAGAAGAAGCGACAACGTTCCATGCCTTGAGTTTAGATATGGATAACAGCCAGGAAATCCCAAAGAGATAACAAAATAGTTATTTTAAAAAAAAATCCTACGTGATTCCCGGTTCTCTGTACAAAAGTAAACAATTTCTCCTGAAAATTTCTGTCAACTGCAATGAAAGACTCTACTTTGATGTTGTTATGCCTTTTATCTTACAGTATTCTTTTGATAACCGGCGACCCACCGCTTTCTCGTGTTTCCCCCGAAAGTCAGGTAGAGAAACCTTCCAGTAGTTTGACGAACTTCCATTAAGTCCTGATCTTCCAAAATCTGATTTCGGTCTTGACCGTGCTTGCTTACAACGCGACAGATTCTTAAGGCTGCCCTAAAAAGGAAATAGTTGTTCCTTCCGGATATTTCTCACTGGATTGCACTGCTTTTAGCCTTGTTAGTCGTTTGAGTTTTAATTGTTATCTCACTCACACAAATGTTTCGTGGGTGCCCACTATTTACCGTGGACTAAGCACTCATGCGAAAAACAATCTATCAATGACCGACCTCGTGAAATGTTAACCCAAATTCTAAAACGCGTTCTCACTTGGGAAGGACCATCTTGGTGTCGTTGAGATATTGACTGGCGCGCAGCATAATCTCGAAATATTTCAGTCGTGCCGGGATGTTAGCTTTCCAATGCACTTCTTTTCAGCATCTGCAAAACTGAGTTTGACGAAAAATTGCCAGTTAAACGGAACTCTATTGATTTTTGATGTATTTACAAATCGGAATATTTTTATAGGAAACATAATTATAAATATCATTTTTGTACCAGTCGGTAGGAAATCACGTCTCCTTCAACTTTTACACTCGAAGGAAAAGAATTTTTGGGTCTGAAAGATTTTCCCAATCCCTAAAACTTTGAGTCCGATCTGCCGTTGCATTTATATTTGGGATTTTGCTGTTTACAAACTATATATTTTCCGTATAAAGAAATGTACATATTCCCCCAAGCCATAAGGAGGAGGCCACGTAGTACTTTCAAAATTTTGTAGTGGATGTCGTTATATGTTGTATGCTTCACATAGAGCATTAATAAACGAACATATGTCACGCTATTTCATGATTTTTAAATACTCATAATTACAGGCTTTTCAAGGCCGAACGATGCCGTTCATAGGTTAAAAAAACTTAACAAAAGAATTTTCTGCTAAATGAGTACAAAAAATATTTTTTTTATACATATTCTCTATGAAGCCTGTTTGAATTTATAAGGGAATCGACTACCAGCGGAAAACTTCATACTACTCAGACAGTAATTTTATCATGTGTTGCTTTGCAGGCCGCCGAAAAGATGTTCATTCGGTTGCCGTCGTCTTGGTGTAATTTAAATACCCTGGCGTTGTGCTGCACAATGATTATTATCGCAATCCACTTAAGTAACCCTTTCTAACGAAAATCCACCATAGAACTTCGGTTGGCATTTCATACGATTGAATACATGCAGGGTAGATAGGAGGCAGAAAAGATAACAGTTTTCTAGAAGACGAGAATTTTTACTTGGAATTACGACCTCGTACTGGTGTCCACCATCGATGATTAGGAATATGTCATCTTGTGCTCAGTCGGTTCATTCCGGTCGTTGCTTTGTCCGGAGTCCGTGTCCGAGCCTATTCAGATAATGTGAACTGTTAGTAATGTCGGAAACTGCAATCTATGATGACTGATTCGTACACAAGTTCGATGTATCGCGCAAAAATTCAATTTGCAATGCCCATTCTTTCTTCTCCGAACTTATCCTGCGGCGAGAATCTCCTTACTGTCATCAGTACCAACCCACTTGGGTTACAGAAGTCACCAAAGCATTGCCCTCTGAAAGCCGCGAATGCAGTAGTTAAAGACGTAAGCGAGCGTTTGTTTGGCTGAGGTCATTTGACGCTGAGGGTCGCTTTCAGCAGCAATGGCGCATCCTACCCACTAAGCTGTCTTTAGTGCCTGCCCTCACGACTTTTCTGCTTAATGATCTAGCGGACCTTTTACGACCTCCGCTTTTAATTGCGGTGTCCACTTGTCTGGTTTTGCTTTTGCGAAAAGCGACAAACGACGGACTGAGGTTTTTGTCAAATTTCCAGCTGTTTGGGCAGAAGAAATTGATCTAAAGCGTTTTGCACCTCCTTGATTTACGCTCCGCCATCTGTAAAGGAAGTTGAAGTAAACAAATTCCGATGCCAGTAACTACTTCGCGTATTGGCTTCTGCCTAAAATGTGGGCTATGCAACCAATGTCCAGAAAGTAGGGTAACTTTTGAACTTTTCGTTTTGCGGTAAGATCGAGATTAGGCCTGGTTGGTGGGAACGTTATCGCATAGTAACGCCAAAACTAGCTTAGTTGGGATGAGAGGCACCCACTTTCTCGACATGCAGCCCGTCAGAATGTTGCTGCTTTCGTGTTCTATTTTTATAATTCAAAAGTAGGCACTAAATGCGCCCAGACCAGTAGTACACAACCTACTGAAGTTTCATCGGTTTAAAAAGCCAGAGTTAAACAGCAATTTGTATTCTGGAAGGTCAGTGAGTATTTGCTCATAAGTGTACCCAAAACAAGTGGTACCACTGTAGCAGACCTACTTTGATCTCAAAAGGGTTTTATAGCGCAGTAGGGAGGTGCTGCCTTGTCCCATGTTTGCCATTGTGTCGGTTTCGTTCCCACTCAGGCTGTTTCAACTCTGACGGTGATTAGGAAAGAAAAAACGGATATTGGTGTTAGACTGAAAATGCGCTTACTTGCTATAATACGCACTTTTCGCCTATAGTGGTGCACTGAAGGTTGTAACTCCGATGATCGCAGAATAATGCGCTCAGTCATCGGACTGAGGATGGGACTGTAACAGCTCCGTTTCGAAGCTGTCTACTGGGAATTCGCACGGGCAAAATATCTGTGCGAGTGCAGTCTGGATCCTGATAACTGGAAGACCGGTGTGTCCGACCTACACCTCCCCCCCCCACCTCCCCCAAACGGACTTCGCCACAGGTCATTGGACAAAAACTGGAGCCACACTGTCCCATGACACTCGTATATCAGGCTTCACTTACAGCTGCCATTTATGCGCGTGGCACGCCCCGCACAGAGACCTTCACGTCCTGTCATTCAGCACACACAGTCTCATAATTAGTAGTGGTGCCTAGGAGAGGCAAAAGAGGTGTGGGCGGGCCTTGAGAAGGAACCCATCCTCATGGTAAATCTCTTGTGTTGACATTTCTCACTATAATAAATTTGGCGCCCTTGAACCCGTCACGACGTACTAACTATTGTTGCTTAGAAAGTTGACTATTGATGCAGTAATACAATCCTATTCAACACTGAGGGCTAGACTGTAACGGTTCTTTTTTAATGCAGTCTTTTTAGCATCTTGCATTTCTGTGAAATGGAAGACCCCTCAAGGATGCCTGTCATGTGTGGATTCGGTGACGGGACCGCTTATGGCACGCGTTTAGACTGTGTTTAACTTTGTTAGACACATAAATTTTCGATAGTTTTGATCCTTTCCCCTCGTCGCAACGCAGTGGTGTCGGAAGTAAAAACGAGGTAGGTGCTGTGAAAGTCTACCCCACTGCAAACATATTCTCGCGCAAGTAATTAATGCGCCCACGTCGTTCGACAGTTACCGATCTCGTGACTTCAGGGGGCTAAATTAGCGTCGCATGTGTCGCGGGGGACGTCATCGTTATCGACGGTCGAACTATCATGTGTGTGTGTGCCCCCCAAACTCGCCACGTGGTAAATGCGCTGGACCAACACGGGGGCCATATCGGATTCCGGCTGGCGTTATCGGATTGCGCATCATAACAAATGCCAACATTTCTGGGGGTACGGTGGCAGACCCGGTTGCCGGCAGACGTGCAGCCTGGGACCCCTGCCACTCCCCCCCCCCGTTGTTGTTGCTTTTTAATAACCCGGTCGTTCGATGTGTGCACCAGGGGATATGGAGTGGAACGCCAAGGTGCGGGCTCGACCGTGCCATCCACATACGCCCTCCCTCGCCTCCGGTCTTCTTGACTCTGTCTTGACACCGGGCTCAGGTGTGGAGGAGGGGAGAATGCGGTAGCTGCTGCACAAATTCGTTCTCACTTTCAACCAATTCACACATTAGTCACCGTCCCTGCTTCACCTTGCGGTGGATCACATGGTGGGTGTCGTCGGAGACGACGGTCAAACTATCGTGTGTGTGCCCTCTAAACGGGCCACGTGTTAGGTGCGCTGGACCAACAGGGGGGCCACATCAGACTCTGGCTGGCGTTATCTGTGCGCAATAACAAATGCCAACATTTGCGGGATGCGCTGGCGGACCCTGTTGTCGCCATTCATCGCACAACTGGACCACTGCCACCGCCCCATTGTTTTGTGGTCAAAATCCTGGTCATTTGTGTGTGGGCCAGGGGGTGCGGAGTGGAGCGCCAAGGTGAGGATCCGTCCGAGCCATCCACCTGCGGCCTCCCCCGTCTGCGGTCTTCCTGACTCTGTCTTGACACCGGACTCAGGCGGGGGAGGAGGAGGGTGTGTATGTAGATGCTACGCAAGTCTCCTGGCACTATAAACCCCTGCGTAAGTCACCGTCCCTGCTCCCACAATGCAGTCTGTGGGGCACACGGTGGACATCATCGAAATCGATGGTCGAACTGTCGTGTGTGTGCGTGTGTGTGTGCTGAAATAAGTCCAACTGCGATTGAGCGGACACTCCGTGAGATTGACTGTCGAACTCTTAACCAAAAAATTATTTCACAGCGACTTCGCTACGGATGCTCATATGCTAGATAGATTAAGTCGAGGACCTCTTACAAGCATCTGAATACCACCCTGGAGACCTAGGAAGGCCTCCTAGTATGATCAGTAGGCCTGGATTACTGCCATAAAAATCGAAACAACAGTCGTAAAAGCCAAGGAAGCGGGGGAAGCTCGTAAGACTAGAATGGCGCTCACTACTTTCATCAACATCCAACCTCCGCCAAAATGTCCTCGTTGTCGTCTGTCATCCAGAGCACAGACCGGCCTTCTTATGCACCTTCGGACCCGCCATAATATCAACATGGCCAACCCTCCCCCCACCGCATCGCCTAGTGCCACTACTAGCGGTTTTTTCGTTGAAGACGCCCCACCCACATGTCCGCACTGCAACGCCACGTTTCAGTCCCGGCCTGTCCTGGCCGGGCATCCGCTTACTCGTAGCAATAAGAACGTCACTAGGATAAAAAAAAAGTCAGTCACCACCGCTACCATCAATGTAGACACAAACGGAGCATGTCCCTACGGCAACCGCACATCCCAATCTCACCTTGGTCTTACTGGTCACCTGCGCATCCGGTGATTTGTAACTGAATAATCGGTGCCAGGAACCCCAACTAGCTAGCACCACGCAAGCCCACACTGTTCCAAGACCTTCGGGCTTCATATGGACCTACTCGGCCAATAAGACAGCACAGCCCAATTTCCCCTTATTCCTCCTTTCCCTATACGCATTAACCACAAGCACACGTAAATCGTGCTGGGCTATATTTAACCACGGTCGTATACACTTCCACTACAACCAATATATAGCGCATTGCCCATGCAGCAACCGAAGCAGACAGTTTTAACTCCCCGTTATGACTGGCCAAACGTCATAAGTTGGCGAGTGCATGCGGTCTTGTGGAATGAGGCGGCAGCGCACGTATTCCTGGCGAACCTCTAACTGCTGCCGCGGAATCATTATGATAGTGGGAGTAGTGGTACCAATGTTATGCAACGGGTCTTAACCATCGAGGGCAAATTGCTCTCCCTTGGGACTACTGTTATATATTCCGCTTGGGCCACCTCCAAGTACTTCTCCGCGAGCCGGTAAACACTCGCCGACCTCCCCTCCAAGTTTATTTCTGACCTGTTCTGCACAATTGACTGATGGGCTTGAATTCCCTGGCTCATCCGGAAAGTGGCTAATTTCCAGCAGACTGTTGCATTTTTTTCGCCTCTTTTTTCCCACTTTTTCAGCAAGTTTTCTCCGTGGGCGAAATGGGAATCGCAAATGATCAGTTCTTGGCTTCGCTTCCGCTTTTAATTAACCATAAGGGAAGATGTACGTCGTAAGCATGGGCGAGGTTGGATAGGCAAAATAGAGAGTCAAGATTACACGGATAAATTTATTGAAAGACTTGCTGGGCAAGCAAGTTCACTGGCATGATGCCCAGTGTGAGGATACACTGTTATTCGGCAGAGCGTTTTCAGCTCACTTTTCGAACATAATTTTGTTCGGGGTGAATTTTCCTTCCCTTCCCTCCCCACTTAAAATGGCTACTCCAATCAGTATCGAAAGAAGAACAGAACTCAGATATTTGAAAATGTCAGCTCCACTTATACGGTTGCGGCCATGAAATGGGCTTCTGAAAACCCCGTATTACCCTCAACTTTGTTTTGAAATCGCTCTGTCCGCTCATTTTCAGTATCTAGCTGATTCACTGCTGCAGGGTCAGCAATATAAAATCCTTACGGAGTAGCATCCTTTATTTAATCAGTCGTACTCCTTTTTGTGATGAAAAAAGTGCACACCACTGTTTATTTCGAAAGCCAGTGTAACTTGGCAGCTATGAATCGTTAGCCTCCTTTGGTCCGAGTCGCCCTACGCGCTGGTTGGTCGGCCGCCACTCTGGGGGTTTTGTTGCAGCTAACATTATTTTATAGCCAGTACTTTCGCACTTTGAACTGTTTTTATCCTACTCTCGCACTCGTGGCTGGCATGTTATTTAAAATTATACATGCTTTCTCTTGTAGAAGCACGTATTGTTTACAAGAAGCCCTAATGTATTCCCTAAGTAAATCCTCCCATAGGAGGCACGCAGTTTTCTTCACAGGCGGCCGAACCCGTAGTAAGGCGCACGTGTTGCCTGCCGTATTCATTTTGGTACTTTATGATGAATCCTGTGCAGGCTGCAAAATCGTGACTGTCGTCCATTTCTCTTCACCAGGACTATCCGAAGTCTTTATTTCTGGAGTCAAAAGGAGTCTTGTTACTGTTTGTCGTCGCTATCGGTAAATTTAGGTGTTGTCTTTTTATATCGTGCTTTTAGGAGGCAGGGAAGACTGACCTTCAGGATACCAACAATGTACAGTTGTCGTTAACCTTGCGAAGACTCCTAAAATGTTCTGCCTTATCTGGTTTTTTAGGTTTGAGCCAATCTTTTGCTTTCGTCACGAGCATATCACGTGCATCGCGTGGGACGTGACGGCGATAACCGCTAGTGCATCCAGCTAACACTGAGACATACCAGATCATTGGAAAAGTGGGGAGAAGTAAAGAAACCTAGTTTAGACGGTCTTACATCAACCCGACAAGTTAGATCTGGAGAATGGTTATTTCCTGCGTTGGCCAGCCATGGTCTGATTGTGCCTAAGTGCAGGGCTAGTCATTTACATGTGGCTTAACCAACGTAATCACGAAGCTTGCGTAACTTCTAGGGAGACAATAGAAGTATACAGGGACCGTATTTAGAATTACGTTCAATTTATTGGGCATCTGAATTGCTTCATAATGAGCACCCCCTCAAAATTTGTAGTCTCACTGGTACCCTTCAGTTCCGCTGCCTAAGTTTTTTAGCCTAGTGATTATTTGACGTGTTCAAAAAAATTATCCCAAAGGCGGTTTTTTTCTATCGGTCGATGCCTATAGGCCATCCCTCAAAAAAGTGATAGATGACCATTTGGAGGTAATTCCTAACCGATTTGACTGCCTGTAACTGCTCTTGAATACAGATTCAAGCCAAAAGGATACAGGCATGATACTTTCTATAATAAAATAGGTGACGCGCGCCTTCAGCATGACCCTTAATACCCTCCGGGGACAGACGACGGAATTTAAAGGCCTTGTCCCAAGTTGCCAGACATTTTACTGATATACTCGATGCCCAGCAAGACCGGGGCTCAAATCTTACGATTTTGTGGCTCAGGTCTTGGGTACGGCTGACCGATGATAATTAATAAACCAGAATTGGGCGACGGTAGGGTGAAGGATTCTACTTAACTATCAACAAACCGTGGATCGTGTCATATGGGGTCTTATTTTGGCATCCATTTGCGGGCCGGTGCAGTCATTACGCTGCCAAAGCAATTACCTCCCACGACCTCAAATCATTACTCAAACTCCGTTATTTTTGAAATCTGCTTTTTGTTTTTTTTGACTTACGTCCTCACTTCCGTTGTTATACGAAGGCATACGATAAGACTTTCGGCGGAAATCCGAACAATTTCTGTGTTTTCTTGCATTTTGCCAGCATCAGTCATCTCAGTCGTGTGTCTCACTACTTGAGTCGGGGACTTTAGGTTCCGTCAACCGTCATCAATCCAGTCTCCCAGTCTCTCTTGACATCAAAAAGAGCCTTCTATTATACTTGACTCCCAGACTATGAGTACAGATGAAAAGAATCTCGGTCAGTTTGCATGGGCTTTCTACATTAAAGTCCCTTGCATTAGGGGCAAAAATGAAGTTTTAAAAACGGGAGTTAGCCATTCGAAAGGCTGATTTTTCAGCTTTCTTCGGACGGACATGTTATGATCGCATTATAATAAATATAGCAGGCCTTGTTGATAGTTCTTCTCAGTCTATATCGGCATGCATATATATGTGAAAACTATTAAGAGCGTTAATTAGCATTTGCTTGAGGAAGTGATACTGCCCGTCTGTATGAGAAAGCCTGTGTTTTCATGATTAAAGTGTTGGCCAGACTAGTGGAGATTCATGCACGTTCGTGCGCATGTTTCGCTTAAGAAAACGTCTGATTTCCTTGAAAATCTAGACGACATCCATTCATTACTTTTTATTGAATCTTCTCACACATACCTACCTGACAGACTGTGCCAAGTTCGCATTAAAACTCTTCCAAGCGCAAATACCCCCATTTAATTCAGCGTCGTGGGTGGTCTGGGGTTCTTCGTTCTCTTTGCATTCCTTACCTAAGTTTGTCGAAGGTATCAATAACACAGCAAAAAAATGAACCAGCCGCATCTTTTTTGAACCCCTTAAACTCTGGGCAGACCAGGGATTATAAGAAAAGGTGATTCCACTCTAACAGCACAGATACTAGCCAAAAGCCCATACACGCGTGGTTTGCCGACATCTTGCCGTTGCCTGGGACAGCTGCGAGGGGTTCGGCTCATCAGTGGGTCCCCCAGTATTCCCTGTCTGCTTTCTGGTAGATACTCCAATTTACAAATTGCAGCTTTTTAATTTCCTTGAAAATTAACTGCGAAATTGAAGTACATCAGTATATTTAAGGTCTATAGACTCAGACCTAATAGCAGGGATTGATGCGTAGACCATTATAACCTGATCTGTGCTCGTGGTTGTCCTAACAAAAATTCTTGTTTTTTTCTACTAAGAACACTGGATTATATTTATCAGCTTTTAGTCCATTTATGCGAATTTTCACGTTTCAGGCATAATGACGTTTTCCACCTTTTATTAGCTACGTGGTTTCTTACCAAAAATTCCCTATTACGATTATTTTCTCATAGGTAGAATTCTGAAGCCGATGTATTGTTTCTGATGTACGCTAATGATGTTTCGTCCATAGGGCGACTGAAAATACTACGGGCGTATCGTTAATAACTGTCAGTCAAACTGCCGACTTCTAAATACCAGACTCAAGGAATTTGGATTTTTTATTTGTCCCAACTGGGAAAAACTTGGTGGCCTCGATGGGACTCGAACCCACTACAGCAAGGGCAGAGTTTGTGTGCAAACACTACTCTAATCACCGGAGACATGAAGCCCTGATCGAGAGCCGAGAGGTTAACCATATTATAAATAACGGGAGCCTGATAGTCATTTGATAGAGCCTATATTGTCTGCCTGGAAAATAGTGCGCGGACAATTAGTGTACTGTATCAGAGTTGGTAAATTCCATGTGCCGCAGTAGGCCAGGTGGGTAACTTGAGGCAAATGTGATTAAGCTCAGGACTCCTGGCCGGAGCCTCGTAGCCCAGGTGGCTAGAGCGTTGGCTAGACTCAAGCCTTACCCATGCTCTCGTGCGTTCGAATTACAACAGAGCTGTCGCGTTTTTTACAGTTGCGCCATATGAATTATTAGAAGCATCCAAAAGATCGATCAATTCGACTTTCACTATTCCAGCCCCAATCCGACATTTTTGGATGAACTTTTGATGTGCATCTTTTTATCAGTTCCCTTGAAATCTTCCGTTTTTTCGGTAGAATAACCTATTTGAAAACAAGCTATGTGACAATGTAAAACATTTACTTCTCATGTAATAATGATGAACTCTTTTGATTCTGGCTTAAACATCAGCACTGGCAAATACTTATTCACGAAAGATTTTAAACCAAGGAAGTTGGTTACACACAGACGCGTTACAGTGCTCCGCGTTTTTTACTTGCACCTTTATCTAATTTCATTAATATAACAACCTGGTTATTAATCACAAGGGACTTTAGACTTCGATACTAAACGCCTTGAAGACCGAGTCGTCTACAACGTTCACTTTGCTTGAGCCACACCGTAATAAGCAAAAAAACATTTACACGAGGCACTAAAACATCAATCCCGTGACTGCATGCGCAGAGCTCGAAAGACTGCTGGAGTAAAAACTATGCTTACGTTCATCTATCATTCCGAAAAAAATCATTCTAAAAACAAATAAAATGTAGCCATTCCTTTTACCTAGCACGTAGAAAGGCCACTATCCAGCCTGCGTTGTTTAGATTTTTGCGACAAAATTACTACTACTTTATAATGAAAATAGCTGAATGCAACGTATTGAGGAATATAGACGCGTTCTGCCCACTTTGGCGCACTGTTGTTGGATTTTGGAAACTCAAAAGGCAGACAGAGTAGGCCAACACCGTAAGGAGGAAATGTGGCACTCACTGCGCGAGTTCAGTTGATGCGTCGTTTACTTTGATCACATTTGCCATCAAAAGAGAACTTAAGTGTATCTGTCCGTCAGAATAGGCCGCTTTTACACTTAAGACATTAGGATATAAAAAGGCTTTGAGGTGTCCCCTTGGCCATTCGCTTGGTTGTTTGGCTGAGAGGACAGATAGGCTAATGTATGCCAAATAAATGTTTGGCCCCCCCACCTTATTGTTAGAATCTCACCCGATCCCATTCCGTCCGCCCAAGAGCTTGCTACTGACGACAACGAACGCTGTGTCATAGAACATATACCACATATAATACGTAGGCAGCTCGCTAAGAGGGCAATAGGCCAAATGCAGACAGCTGTCTCGTGATCGTTACCGATCATCAGTACGTCGTAAACCATATGAATTGAGGTATATAAACATGTCAAGTGAGCGTTGATCCTCACTGTTGCGGTTAGAATCTCACTCGATCCCATTCTGTTTGAGTGAGATCCTAGCCACAGCAGCGAGGGTGAAACGTTTACTTGAAATGGTTACATGTCTCACTTCATGTAGCCTATGACGTACTGATGATCGGTAACGACCGTAAAATAGCTGCCTGCGTTTGGCCTGTTGCCCACTTGGTGAAATAATGTATTTTAAAAGTCTCCAAAAATATCTTTTCAGAAAACCCTTCGGGCCCAATAATTTTTGTCTAAGCGTCAAGTGCAGATTCAGATCTAGCCAGAGGTTTTAAGTGAAAGTGACTGAGCATCTCCTTTCTATCATTGCTATATGAACTAATCCATCTCTAATATGATAAATACCTCTAATACAGTTATATTTTCGTGTTTCAAGTACCTTCACCCCACGAGAATGGCAAAAAATACCGAAATGAAACTGTCCTCTATTATTTACTCTTTATCTTGTTATCCGGCAGTCTATGAACGTCAGCAATAGTCAACCACCGGATTTAAATGAGGCACTTAGTAGTAAGCTTGGGCAAAAAATGTTTGCCATTATCTACCAATCCAGTGGTGTTCGCCTGAGCCATCTAATGAGGAGCTCTTGCCTTTTTATGATCCGTCAGAACATTGTCAGTAAAATCAGTCTTTTACGGCCTTATTTAAAGGGACGGCAGTTCAGTTCCTCATGAAACTATAGTAGTCTCCTTTGTATTTTCGTTATATAAAAGTAGGCTTGTATTTGAGAATTTTCCAAAATACTATAATCCCCCATCGCAATTGGCAGTCGTATTGCTTTTGAGGAATGTAAAGATTAAATTCGAAAGTCCAATGACTTGCAGTTTGACGTGTCCAATAAGTATTTATGGACAGTGAATGCATGTGTCGTATTTAGTAAATATTTGCCCGCAGTGATATCCTGCTGCGGCTGGGAAGACGTTATCACCGGTACGAATTCACTAAGTGTAATAAAAATCTGAAAGACTCTGATTTTTGACAATAAGGAGAATTGGTGAGTAAAAGGCTTGCGTCTTGAAAGTCTATTCACTTTTTGCCATCTTTTATTTAAGATATTAACTGCTCTTAGGCAATTTATCTGTGGATCTCTAAGCTTTTATGCATCAGTCGGGTCACTTCAGGCATACTGTTAGGAATGTGCAGCGGAAGTCGACACACGAGCGAGGAAAATTGGGGACAGGAGCCGGCCTATCTCGTGAAAAATTAGTCGAAATTCTGAAATTGTTTTCAATAGGAAAGGATTCTTAGGTAGGGTTGTAGTAAGGCGCTCCAGGGTGCCGGCTTTTGATTGAACATCTCTCCAGCCGCCCGAAAAATCTTAGTTTGTGTCAAAAGACTACATAGGTAGCATCGATTCATCTCGATGACTTTTGGTGCCCCAATAAACTTAAATACACAAATATATTCTATAAAACGTGCAGAAAGAACATTTTATTGTATTTTTGGTGGAAAATTACATATTATTTGCATTTCTTGCTTAAAAATTGTATTTTTCAGCTTTAGATGGTTGGTAATTATGAAATATCGCAAGACCGTGAAATGTTTATTTGTAAAGAATCGTAACCCGGATCTCTCAACTTTGCCGCTCCAGACAGAATCGTGTCCATCCGCTTGATGATGCTTCTCATGAAGTATAAGACATGTTTCATATCTATTGCAGAATTGCACGATCATTTTATGAATTCTTCCTTAAATTAGGAGAAATGTATGATTTTCTCACACGGAAAGCATGCAGCATATAGTTTGAAAACCCTAGGCGCCAGCGTAATTGTTGGTCGGGTTCGAAAAATTCCTGAAGTCGACTGAATTTTTTGAAATCTAAAGATATTATTTTCCTTTTTATAAAAGTTGAAAAAGACGTAAGTTGCCAGCAAATGGGTGTAGGAAAGAATATTTCTCCAGTGTTTTCTGCGAAATCTTGCCAAATCAATAAGAGCATTCAAATTCACTTGGAAAATGTCAGTACCATCTAATTAGGCAATTTTATTCAGAGAGGTTTTTCAGGCATCTGAAAAGAGGTGCACTCAAAAGCCGGAATCCTGGAGTTATCGAGATATCTTTAGATTATGCCGCTCGGTAGTCAATATGACACCTCCATCTGAGTGATCCTTTCTAGTCAAAAACGCATTTCAGGACTTCAGTTGTCGTTCCACGAGATAGGCCAGATATCGTGATGATATTTCTCACGGCATGGGGACTGAACTTTGATACACTCATATTTAACGCGCTCCTTTAAGTACTTAGAATGACTCCTAAACCTTTGTCATCCCGCTGTCCACAAGCGATTTGATCCGCTTCTACGCATTTCTTCGTCGTTTTGATTCCACAGGCGGATGATTTAATCGACCAAACTTCGTATGAGTCTATGGGACAGCTACTATGCTCGTAGAAAGGTAAAGGCAATCATCAGAGTCACTTGAAATGCAGTCGGTTTTGCCAACCGCCTGGGATTTTCTTAAGACAACAGAGAAGTCCCCTGCAATGGCAGAAATCATTTATAAAATTTGATAGAGACTGTTTTCCTGGTTAATTGTTCATGGCGCCCTGTTTCGGCGTCAGACATTAACACTGTAGTCAGCCACCTGGTATTTTTTGTCTGAGATCAGCTAGATTGCTGAAAAAAATGCTATTTGAAAAACCTGGCAAAGTTATAATTTTACTGCAGGTCTTGGGTCTTTTTTCAACGATTCTATCCGAAGAAGGCTCCTGAGCATCGGGCATAAGTTCATACTGCAACACTGTCGGTGGTCCCACTATTGCAAGCGACGAGGTCCACCGTGGTCCCCTAAGAGTGGGCAGCAGTGACCCGCGCGCACGGAATGTACTTTCGCTGCATCTAACTCGCTCTGTTTTTTTCCGGAACATCTTTTAAAGGCAAAACAAAGCTGAAACGTTTGAAGACATGGTATGGATACAGGAGCCGACAAAGCCAACTGACCTGTCTAAGCATGCCGTGCGCGACCTGGTGCCTAAATCCGCATGACTCAGCCGTCAAATAAGGATGGTCGCCTCAGGCAGGACAAAGGTGGTTGTCATAAAAAAACACACTAAGTAGGAGCCCATGCAGTCTTACTCGTTGTCCTGCTCCGTGAGCTGGAAATCCTCCACTGCACGACCATAATCTTTCATGATAATGTTAACCACATCGCATTTTTACTGTAGGGAATGTAGCAAATTACGTGATGAAGTGTAATTCAGGAAAAAGCCTCGCTCTTCGCTCTCTCATGCACCGATGGTCGGGTTCAAGATTGGACGCAATGACTGACTTGTTTTGCGCCTTCTTCAGATGCGTGCACGGCAATGAATGGAGACTCATACGACCTCAGTGCAACCTAACTAACGCACGCCAATAGTCAGTGTGGTCCTGGTTTTGGCCTAGCGCAGCAGTGAAGCAGCGCGTTTCATGATCGTCTAGCTCCATCACTCGCAAAAGAAACTCTGGTCGAGTTTCGTGCCTCCACCCTCCGCCACCAAAATATTACCGTCGGCGTAGTTCTATCTAATTACGCACTGCTGTGTATATTAAATCAGTTGATGCGTATGACGGCAGGGCACCTCTCGATGTGCGTTTGAATTACCCTCCGATGTCTCCTCATGTTTGCGACCAGCAAAATACATCGATAGATGCCGTATCGAAAAGGGCAAATCCATTGTCCGGATTGCTAAAAAATCTTTGATACAAGCGTAAATGTGATTCCCAGGAGGCTGTGTTTATAGGATTCAATTGTTTTACCACCTCATGACAGTTCGACCATCGATTTCGATTATGTCCACCGTGTGCCTCACAGCAGGTGGGAGCAGGGACGGTGAATTGCGTAGGGGTTTATAGTGCCAGTAGACTTGCGCTGCATCTACCTACACACTCTCCTCCTCCCTCGCCTGAGCCCGGTGTCAAGACAGAGTCAAGAAGACCGGAGACGAGGGAGGCCGCAGGTGGATGGCTCGGACGGATCCTCACCTTGGCGTTCCACCACACCCCCTGGTCCACACAACAACTAACCAGGATTTCAACCAACACGACAGAGATTTGGAGGCTGGCACGGCCGAAGCCGCACCTAGGCATGCCGCCAACGCCTGGCTCGGATCCCACGCTGTGGTGGGAATGCCATAAAGGCCACATTAAAAAGGAGCCATTGCAACCTGATTCTCAGACTGCCTCCAGTGAAGGAGGAGGTCCAAGGTACCCCGTCAGTTGGCAACCTTCCAAGCCACGGCTTTTAGCGCACCGTGATAGCTTCAAGCGCGTCAGATTGTTTATAATGAGGAAAATGCCCTGAGTCGTCGACCTCACTCTCCCTTCCCATCTCCACACCCCAGCCGCTGTCCGAGCTGGTCAGCAGACTGGAGTGGGAAATGGGCGCGGTGACTGACACGGTCTACTGACCATGCCTGCGTGCGCCACAGCACGACCTGGCCCCCCATACACAGAAACACCAGGATTTCACACAACGGGGGTTGAGCGGCTTGTCTCTCACATGCGTGAGAGGGCCGTGGAATTAGCGATCCCCGCACTCATCGAAAGCGGTTACATTTGACTGTTTGAATGCCAACAGCTGAGTTGTTAACTGTCGCAATTTCATCGCTGGTGTTGGTTATCGGCGTTTCATGGATACTTGGTAACCTGGCCCACCGACACCAGCACCGAAAACCGCTTTCGTCTGCGCGTTCCCGCATGGCTAATTAGTCTGCCTGAGCAAAGTCGCATCACCGAACTTGCAGGAGGGAGACCACTGGGTTTGTTAATAGGCTGGAGGTCGGAGGACCACAAATCAAGTAATTCGCGGCAGTTTTGGACGCATTTAAGTTCGACGTGACGGCGCTTCCCACAAGAGGTGATAACCACATGGGACGCGAGCTGATTGAATCAGGATTCATTAAACCACGATCGATTAAGCAAGCCTAATGAACTTGTCCTTCTCTACCCGATACTGTTTCCGGTGTCAGCGTCAGTGAACCAAAGGTCCGAGTAATTTAAAACGCCAATAACCAATAGGACCAATGAAACTGCGGCAAGAGACTGGTAGTCTGTGGGTCATCCAGCCATTGCCACATCAGGTTCAGCCATCTGCTATGAAGCGCGACTATCTGGTGTGGGGTCCAAGTGCGAGTACGGTCAGTGTTAGGAGTTAGGGGTTAGGGTTGGGGGTTAGAGGTTAGGGTTAGGGGTAACAATCGAGAGATGGCACCCAAAAAAATCCGTTACCTAGAAATAATACCTTTAACAGCGGACTCAAACGCCTTCAGGCTATATCAGCGGTTGCAGGCCTACTTTCACGCACTACTTGGACTTTCCCCGACGGCCTAACATGGGCTGGCCGAACGAACATCGCAGTAGGTTACATGGACGATGGTCGCTGTTACTCAACCTTCTCCATCGTTACACACGGATGTACACCTGAATATACGGCATACATTCGCATTATGGCAGTTTATTACAAAACAAAATCACTTTTAAATAGGATAAGTCTGTACAGCAGGGGACAGGAACAGTTCCCAGGCATCTGTCAAAGACGTGGCATTGAGGCCAATCCAAAGACGATACTGTACTTCGTCTATGTAAGCCCACACAGCTCGACCACATACAGGGCCTCCCTCGTGCAGTTTCCTTTTCAGTCTACTGCAGTATGCCTCAATGGCATTGGTGTGCCGTCCGGTGGTAGGGTCTTCGAAGTTTTTAAGTGGTTAACAGAGAGATGTAGATAACCTTCTGAGGGAAGACGATTATACGCCATCCACTCGTCCGTTACCAATATGTTGTCTTTGGAGACACATTTTGTAATAACGGAACGGAGAGCGGGCCAACTTCGATCATTCATCTGTTCAAATGAGGCTTTCCGTCGGCTAGTATTGTACATCCCGACCAGCCACCACCCATAAAACCCCTATTACCACCTGTCCCGTAAGACAGGCTACTTTGGTTAGGCGGATTTTTTTCGGTGCCATCCCCCGATTTTTACCGGGTTAGGCTCTAGGGTTATATCTCTATTACCAGTGATCCCGAATGGCAGGCGTCTGGGACTTGTCTACTTCAGGTACGGCTACGAAATAAGATCCGACCGCCATTTTAATACTGCTTGCTGGCCTTCAACAGGCAGTCTCTTTTATGACACAGTGCCGCCATTTCAATTCAATTGGCCTTTTCCGAAAAGGAACATAATCCCTCATTGTTGACCTCTACAACCTACAGATTTAACTCTGATCTACAACTTGAAATAAAGGTTTGCTTTTGGCAACCAGACCATATGCCAAGCAAGCGGGGATTTCTACCATTCTTGTCAACCGTCTTCTTTCAGTGTTGTCGCTATCCCATGTGGAAAACGATCCTTTTATGGTAGAAGACATGACTTAGTTAGCGCAGGCGTCCCTTATGATGTTTGTGAACTAGGGGTTTAGCCCGATTTCCGAGTACAGCTGATATACCATGCCCCTAGGCCATGCCAATGTTCTTTGTCTGGAAATTATTCCTTTTTCCGTCATTGTCTCTGCTTGGCCCTGCACCACTTCCTATTTTTGGTCTCAGATTATCACGTCTTCTTCCACTTTCGCCGCCGCTTTCAGAAGACGTTTACTTTTCCGCGGGCATGAGGCAAACCTAGCGTTTTTAGTTTCAGTACCGCGTGGGAAAGGCAATTGAGTCTGTCTCTATCTAACAGGGAGCCTCACTGGTTGGGCGATCTCCCCGCCTTCAAAAGTCTGCCCTGGGCAGTGGTCGACTTTTGGAGCGAACTTACTGACTAAGCCCATCCTTGTCAGTAACTTTAGGATCTGATAGCACACATCCTTTCTCGAACTGAGCACATTGGGGTTGCGATAAGAAACTATCTGGATTTAAAGGGGCTGGATTTTTAAAAGTGGACAGTCTGCAGGAAGCACAAGGGGAGGACGTGCTGGGGGACTCATTGATGAGCAGAACACTTCGCAGCCGTGTTATACAGCTACCGAATATTTATGAAAGGCGTTCTGAGCTTCTAGCTAGTACCTGTGCTTCCATTAAGGTAAGCCATGTAACATGTTTATCTATGCACTCCACCAAAAAACCATTTTATTCAAGTTATCGAAGATAAATAGGCGTATCCTGATGTTTCTGCACTAGAGTACAGTGTTCCAAATCAATCACTCAGAATGCATAATATTCGCTGCACTAGGTTACTCTATGAAAGACAGAAGACACAATCTTGTGAGATTGTGTAAATTAAATATTTGTGCAATTCATTTAATTTTGCTGTTCTCCCAAATAAAAGAATAGCGTTCTGAGCTGCATCGAATCAAAAGTACAGCTTCAATGAGGATTCTAGCGGGTTTCTTTCTGTCAAAGGATGTCACTGGTGCCATCTTTAACCGCCGTCAGCATAATTGTCTTTCCTTTTTCCAATGTCTACCCTAACCAGCAGACATCAATAACTAGTTATTACCTTGTCTGCTTGATTTATGGTGCCAATCGCGTATTTTGACTTACTTTCCAGTTCAGAAGACGGAGATGCGATCACTAGAGCAAGAAATTTACTGGCCTGACGTTCAGGATTCTCACTCTAATCTATTATCAGCGGCATTTCAGTGTTGAAACACGCCGGATTAATATTTATTTGGTACTGTTCCTTCAGTCATAATTCTTAGTGGTAAGCAGACAGGCTGTTTTTTGTTTCGACTTGTCAGATGTTTCTGAGGCAGATTAGTCCCTACTTAAGAGGTTCCAGACCTTGCGGCGAATCTCAATGCACCTGTCCTCTGTTTGTTTTAGTAAACTATTCTTTTCTCAAGCAGGCATGAGAAAATTTCAGGCCTAATTCCCACCACTTTCCGCAGTTTTGAACTTTTCTCAATGCTTTGAAGGCCATATTTCATTCGCATTATGATGTCTCAGTGCGAGTCCCCGACAATGCCTCTGCGTGTGTGTGTGTGTACTTTCAGCAATCATAAAACTAAGCTAACTCATCATTAGCAGTGGGCTCTCTGCACGCTCCGGCGACTTGTGTTTAAGTGTGTGTGAACTTGGTCGGTGTATTATTCATTCCGCCCGAGTGTCGTGTAGTTAGTGCGCAAGCTGAGTTTCAATGGGCAAGCCATGTCTGTGCGGAGTAGCCTGCGGTTTATGAAGTTGGAATTTTGCAACCTCTAAATTGTCCTCCGTTCCGTAACTTTTCGAAATGAGCTTCTATTCCATGTTCAACACAAGGCAGTACCAAATTAAAATAGAATTTGCCCATTTTTACTGCCAATGAGCTTCCTCTAGCCCGTCTTGTATCGCTGCAATCACTATCGGTCAGTAGACCTGAACCATGCCAGACTCGAAACTCTGCCTTTAGACTTCATAGTATCCTTCCTCGGAGTTCAGATGGTCCGATATAAATTGGTGTCATGGCAGGTTTCCCTGTGTCCTAGAGCAAGACCGGTCCTAACAATTTTCAATTTTCGTTTGAACAATATCACCATCCGAATTAAACTATCTAAGGTGTCAGTTAACTTGAAGGACAGTCCCGTGCATCGCGGATGGTGTCTAACAGCGGAGAGCGAAGAAACCAACGAGTTGAGGAGCAGACGGCATAGAATACGTAGACACGGCGCGAGTCAACAGAATTGGTTCGACAGCCTCCTCGTTCGAACCAGAATGTCAATGCCTTCATACGTCAACTAGTAGTCCGTAGATGAACCATTGGACGAAGTGGAATGCCATGCAGAACGCAACAGCAAAACTATGAGTTGCTACAAGCAGAGATTATAGTTTTGGCATCAGTTTCCACGGATTCAGGTTCTGGTCTGCAGGTAAAGGCAGTTTATTTATGGGGAGCCATTATGGCACCGACCACTTGCGCAGAACGCAGGGATGCACATTCTAACGCAGGTACCATATGAACGCAGTTGCATACACCCACGCACGGAGAGGCCCTTTGGAGGAAATGCGAAACCAAGCTGGTGTGTCAGTATTCTTCTACTGTCCCCCCCCCCTCCCCCAGCAACACCGATCACTCAGGTCTGCAGCATGGCAACGGAAAACTGACCTGTCCAAATTCTGATGCCGCACTGCGCTCGCTGGGTGCCAGTTTCTTGTAAAAAAAAGCTGGCAGAGATTCCTACATTCCAGCCGATACCTATTTTTACACTTTCAGCCACCCGTTAGGGGAGCAAATGAAGATATGCGGGTGCATTCACTGTCAGTACTTGCAATGTTTGTGCCTTTTACCGACCTTTTCTTCGTGTTTGACAGGCTGCACAATTGTCCATTTTGAACAACAAGTTGGAGTGTGCTCGCGTCATTGGATGTGGGTACGGCCAGAGGAGGTAGAAGTTCCACTCCAATTGCAAAGCCTGCATCCCGGAACAGGGATTAGATGTGTGCTTATGCCATTTATACGGAAGTGCATAAAGAGTAGGGAAGCAACACACTGAAACAGCCGTTTCTAGTCTGGTGACCCTCATCAGTCGGCCGGAATCCACTCAAGTCGCTTTCTGGGCATACATTGCAGTCTATTTTTAGGCCTTTTGCTCAGGTATGCTTCTCCGTGTCCGCGTGGCTGAGCATACGCTGATCGACCAGGCCTCAGTCTGTCGACTTGTATATCAGATAAACTACGCAAAGCCTCATTAATAAGGACAGACAGGTATGCAACACACAGTCGCTTCTCTTCCTCGTAACCCCTGCGCCTGAGGACGAACTGATGCCGTTTCCTTGAGCGTTATTCAGATAAACATCGGAAGGGACGAGGCGGAAATTTGGCGGCGTAAAGCATCGTTGGAGTCAAACTACAGAGTTGGTCCTATAGCTAGACGGTAAAACTAAAGCATACGTTCTCCAGCCACCTTTGGCAGTAGCACTTGAGTGATTTGGTTTTTCAGCTTACAAGCCATATAGGTAAATAACTCTGATATCATCAGCAAACTTCCTAGACAGCTTCCGGTATCGCTTAAACAATCAGCATCGCTGGGTGTCGCAGGCATGTTGCTATCTCTAATGAGTGTAAAGTGATCAACGATCAACTGTCTGTTACTGTATAAAGTAAACCCAAGTTTGTGGACATGGTACAAAGAAAATTTGGATTTCGCATTCTTTTGATAGAAACCAATACCTTGTCTAATTTTTACACCTGAAGGGGTATTTCTCAGTTAAATGTTTCACTACCGC